>JAUIMM010000756.1:5455000-5553403 GCA_031769625.1 Taudactylus pleione | reverse complement strand
GCCACTGGAGTGAGCATAATGAAATATACAAGACAGAGAACAGAATACATCTTTGCAGTTCTGGAAACAAAACCCAGTAGATGTTATATACCCTGACACCTGTTATATATCCAGGTCAATCAGTGAAAGATGATAGGAGGCTAACAAAACATGCAATAATTTATATTATAACCATGCATAGTGAGGAGAGTTAATTATACTTGGATCCTATACAATTTTAGGTACATCCCATATCAGTAATGGCCGTCGCGACACCCATATGGTTGAATCTCACTATATCAAACCAACAAAATGGCCGCCGCAATAGCCACATTCACAAACAGCAGCAAAATATCTTCACCAAAATGTCCGCCGGAGTCCGCGCATGTGCAGGACAATAACGGAGACCACAATACACACTCTAGTGACTGGTATTCAGGTCTCTCTATGCCGATGATGTCACAACCACAAACCCGGAAGTGCGGGGAGCGCGGACAGCGGCAACACACACAGCCTAATTGGCAAGCCTATTTAAGAGAACCAGAAGGTAAGGCAGGCACCTTGAAAAAGTCCACTACCTGGATGAAACACGTTGGGCCACGCCCCTTTACACATGACATTTGGTGACTTTTTTTTATGCCTAAATATTTTGGGACTTAACCTACTCATCACTGCTTAGACTCATGTGAGTCTTCATTTGATTTTTAATAGAATAAATAAGATTTGATTTCATTAGAGTGCGTAGCCTCCCTGCATTGATATATTACATCACCCCTATCTCTACCGCGGACCCCTCCTAGCACCGGGACAAAGGATACCAGCAGGAACCGACAAGTTTGGTAAGTACATCCATTACTTACCTACCTGCATTATTGTGTATACCCTGTCCCTGATACTGTGCCTATACATTGCATTCGAGGTGGAGAGGAGAGAGAAGAGGGCATGCTGCAGCAGAACACCCATCCTACAGCATTTAACAGACATTTATTGTAAGACTTTACTTCATAAAGAACACACATCCCACAGATTTTTGAGACATTTTTTCAAGACTTTTCATTTTGGATTCCCATGGGGATCCATTAAAACATTGTGGACAAATCAGACATTTCATGGTCAGGAACAAGGAAAACCATTCTGTGACATTTATAGCTGATTGATCACTAAGGAACATTGACTTTATAGCTTACTAGTAAGGCACCATCTTCACCACATACCATTTAGTCAGTATAACCCAGAGCGCACCACTACTATACTTTTATTTAAGTCACATGATCAGCCTATTATGGTTATCAATCACATCTGAACTGCATTTCACCAGATCTATCAATAATTATTTTCATAATTAACATTTAGATTAAAATAAGCATTCCTTACATTGTGAGATATCATATAAGCAGATACAGTTGATATCTGACAGTTCTCTACCAAAGCTGAGTGACATCACAAAGACTGTTTTTCTGATGTAACCAGTCACACGGTCAGTATACTGAGGTGTAAAATCACCTGCTGCATGTATTCAGCCATTGCATATCTATCTATCTATCTATCTATCTATCTATCTATCTATCTATCTATCATTTAGGTTAAAATAAGCTTACACTATAAGGTCAGTAGACACATTAAGAAATACAGCTGATAACTGACAATTCTATAACAAGTCACATGATCAGCCTATTTAGGGTTATAAATCACATCCGACCTGCATTTCACCATTGCTATCTGTCTCTCTTTCTCTATAATTTCGGTTAAAATAAGCTTACATTACAAGGTCAGTAGACACATTAACAAATTCAGCTGATAACTGACAGTTCTATAGCAATTCACATGATCAGTCTATTGAGGTTATAAATCAAATCTTATCTGCATTTCACCAATAATAAATATCTATCATTATTTTCATATAACATTTATGTTTCAGTAAATATACCTTACATTGTTAAATGTCATATTAGCAGATACAGTTGATAGCTGACAGTTTTCTACAAAATGGTCAGGGCTAGATTAACAATGGGGCGGATGGAGCCACAGCTCCAGGCCTCCACATAAAATAGGCCCATTATCAGCATGATGATGATCAGCTGCCTAGCTGGGTCACACAGTCAGTCATAAATGATAAGCATTAAAATAGTTTTTTTTAGTTTTTTGACAAATATATGCATTGTTTCTATTGTTATGTATTTAGGGAGACAATGGGGCTGATAGTGTATGGGGTGTACACTCACATTTGGCTCTGTTCACACCACACCTACAAACCACTGGTTAGAGCTCCTCCCCTTCTCAGCATAGGCTTTTGAACAGTTTTAGACCCAGGTGGCCCTTAATCCGGCACTACCAAAGCTAAGTGACATCAAAGGCTTTTTTTTTTCATTTAGATTAAAATAAGCATTCCTTACATTGTGAGATGTCATATCAGCAGATACAGTTGATATCTGACAGTTATCTGCCAAAGCTGAGTGACATCACAAAGACTGTTTTTATGATGTAACAAGTCACATGGTTAGTATATTGAGGTGTAAAATCACCTGCTGCATGCATTTTCATCTATCTAACATTAAAGTTAAAATAAGCATATGAGCAGATACAGTTTATTTCTGACAATTCTCTACAAAATGGTCTATATATCTATCTATCATTTAGGTTAAAATAAGCTTACATTACAAGGTCAGTAGACATATTAACAAATACTGACAATTCTATAGCAATTCACATGATCAGTCTATTGAGGTTATAAATCACATCTTATTTGCATTTCACTATGCTCATCTATCTATCTATCTATCTATCTATCTATCGTGGCAAACGCAGGATTTTGAAAGGGGGGTTTCCAAATTATTGGTTACCGAACCAATGAAATAAATAGACACAAATAAATAGATAGAAACAGCTTACACAGGATTTAGGACCAGTACATTAAAATATACCACTCAGCCTATGACGGGGCAGACACACACTCTGCCCCCAGTAGTAGTCCCCCCTATGCAGTGCCCCCAGTAATAGTCCCCTCTATGCAGTGCCCCAATAGTAGCCCCCTATGCAGTGCCCCTTATACAGTGCCCCCAGTAGTACCCCCTATGCAGTGCCCACAGTAGTAGCCCCCCTATGTAGTGTCCCCAGTAGTGCCCCTTATATAGTGCCCCCACTAGTAGTCCCCCCTATGCAGTGCCCCTTATAAAGTGCCCCCAGTAGTAGTCCCTCCTATGCAGTGCCCCCAGTAGTGGCACCCCCTTATACAGTACCCTTTACTTAAGTAGGACAAAGACACACACACACAAAAAAAAAGCTGGCTACACTGTCAGCCATAAAGTATTAAAATTATCTTGCTAGTTTTCTCACACAATTATGCATTTTTTTCATTTTTTTTTATATATTTTGGGAGAAAGAGGGGCTGATAGTGTATGGGGTGTACACCCACACTGCACTGGTCAGAGTTTATTCTCTTCCTAGTACTGGTGCAATAACCAAATGGACTGTAAGAAGTTTATGTAACCGGATGCGAGTTGTGTGAAAAAGCGACTTTAGCTGAGATTTACATTGACCATTTAAAATGAAAAACCAGGTTTGGCTTTTGCTTTTAAAGTATTGCCGCTTTAAATCTGTAGCAGAATCCAGCCAAATTGTGCAAAATAAAGAGGCTGCTATGGAATGTAGTACCTGGTTTTTGAGTGACAAATCACTATACAGCACCAAATCCAGGTTGCATACTGATGGGATGTAGTAAACAAGCCGACAGTCAAAAATGTTGATAATAGAAATGTTTAGGGTTCAAGGGCCTGATTCAACAAGGATCACTATTCTGCTAATATGCATGCAACGCACTTGCTAATATCAGCGGTGATATGCAAATGATTGCATTTGCATTGCGATCGCAGCCTAACATAAGGTCGCCCACTTCCCCTTACATGCGTATACTTTGGCAACATAACAAAATAATCGGTAACATTGAGTAACATCAGTCCCATATGCACAATTAAGGCAGATCAGACCTCACTCAGGAATTGTTAACTTCAGCGCACGCAAAGAGGCCTCAGATTACGTATGGTATCGCAGTGGATAATTTATGCACACCCATGCAACGGCGTTCGCCCGACCACCCCACAGTCACCACCCACAAACGGCACTTCCTGTCAACAGGGGCGTATCTATACTTTGGGCAGGATGGCACTTGCCAGGGCCGCCGGCCGCCAGGGGGCGCCACCCGGCAGTGCCACCATAGCAATACATGCGCTCTGCTGTGGACATACAGGTATGGTGTGCTGGGCACCCGTTGCAAAGGATAGGTAGGTAGGGTGGCCAAACTGAGCGGAGAATGCTGACCCGGCCGCTGCTGCAATTTCTGTTTGCCAGGTGCCCGCTGCGGTGTATATCAGCGGTGCACCTGGCTGTCCTAGCTGCTGTGACTGTGAGGGTTGTGTATAGATCCCCTTCAGTAGGTACATCTACGGAAGGGGATCTATCCACAACATTGTTGTGAGCCTGTGAGCTCTGCCTCCCTTGGCTCCCGCATGGTACACTGTGAAGCACTGGCTTGAGACGTCATGAGGTGACTCATCTCCCAGTGCAAGGGATCGAGGAGCTGTTCGGCGCGGCACAGCACTGAGAGGTTAACAGGTCAGTCTCTTGTTAGTGTTGGCCGGGTGGGGGTGTGTGTTTGTATGCTGTGTGTATATTATGTGTGTATATATGCTGTGTGTGTTTGTAAGAATGTCATGTATGTATGTTATGTGTGTATATTATGTGTGTATGTATGCTGTATGTGTGTTTGTAAGTATGTTATGTGTGTATGTGTTTGTAAGAATGTCATGTATGTATGTTATGTGTGTGTATGTATGCTGTATGTGTGTTTGTAAGTATGTCATGTGTGTATGTATGCTGTGTGTGTTTGTAAGTATGTCATGTGTGTATGTTGTGTGTGTATGTATGCTGTATGTGTGTGTTTGTAAGTATGTCATGTATGTATGTTATGTGTGTGTATGTATGCTGTGTGTTTGTAAGTATGTCATGTGTGTATGTTGTGTGTATGTATGCTTGTAAGTATGTCATGTGTGTATGTTATGTGTGTGTATGTATGCTGTAAGTATGTCATGTGTGTATGTTATGTGTGTGTATGTATGCTGTATGTGTGTGTTTGTAAGTATGTCATGTGTGTGTGTATGTATGCTGTATGAATGTGTAAGTATGTCGTGTGTATGTTATGTGTGTATGTTATGTGTGTGTGTATATATGCTGTGTGTGTGTTTGTAAGTATGTCGTGTGTATGTTGTGTGTATGTATGCTTGTAAGTATGATGTGTGTATGTTATGTGTGTGTATGTATGCTGTATGAATGTGTTTGTAAGTATGTTATGTGTGTATGTTATGCGTGTGTATGTATGCTGTATGTGTGTGTGTATGTTATGTGTGTGTATGTATGCTGTGTGTGTGTTTGTAAGTATGTTGTGTGTATGTTATGTGTGTGTATGTATGCTGTGGTAGTGTGTGTAAGTATGTCATGTGTGTATGTTAGGGGTGTATGCTTGTATGTCTTGTGTGTATGTGTGTGTATATATATATATATATATAATTATGCAACCCCCCCCCCCCGAAAATCATGCACTTGCCCCTGGCTGTCCTGTCAGAATAGAACCAAGCCCCACCTCCAGCTACAGAAAAAAGAGAGAGGGAGAGGGAGAGAAGAAAAAAAAAAAAAAACAAGGCGGCACTCAGCAGACTAAATCCTTTAATCTGACGTTTCGGGGTTAACCCCCATCTTCAGGGATACATATACGAAACGTTGGATTAAAGGATTTTTACTTACCTTGAAAGTCTGCTAAGTGCCGCCTTGTTCTTCTATATATACTTGGATGGGCCGTCATCCTAGGAGGGCACCGCAGCCAGTTATCTTCCTCAGTGTGCTTGCTCTGTTTGATATATATATATAATTCCAAAAAGTAAGAGTTGGCACTCAGATGACTATACAATAAATCCACACGGAGCCTGTATATGATCAACGTTTCAGAACTTTATGTTGTTCTTTCCCTGATGAAAGAACAACATAAAGTTCTGAAACGTTGATCATATACAGGCTCTGTGTGGATTTATTGTATAGTCGTCTGAGTGCCTCCTCTTGCTTTTTGGAATTGTTGCGGGTATCGTGGCTGATGCACCACGAGGAAGGTATCGGACGCGGTTGTTTGCTCACACAGCCAGGGAGTGCCGGCTACCAATATTCTATATATATATATATATATATATATATGTGTATGTATGTATGTATGTGTGTGGTGAAACACACACATACATATACAGTAAGTGAACGTGAAGGGTAATAGGGGATCATTATTTATAAATAAGAGAAGGGTTGAGAGCAACAACAAAAAATAGTTAACTATACATATAAGTGAAGAGTTGCATTAGGACAAAAAAATTAATCAAATATAAACTATACAAATAACAATACAATGGGAGGATTGGAAGCAGGAGGAGTCACTTTCACCAATTTCTACATTCACTTCTCCTGAGACTGCTGCATCACACCTAAACCAGATTCTAGAAAAGGCCCTCAATGAAGTAGCTCCAGCTACCCATCACACACCACGTAGAGTTAGACGTCAACCGTGGCATTCTAGCTTAACAAGACATCTACAAAAACTCTCACGTAAAGTTGAACGTCAGTGGCGAAAGTCTCATACTCCAAGTGACTTCCTCACATATAAGACTATCTACAACTCTTATCGTACTGCTCTGGACACTGCCAAACAAACATATTTCCAATCTCTAATCTCTGCTCAAGCTTCTAACCCCAAGCGACTTTTTAATACATTTAAACTGCTTCTTACCCCTCCATCACCCATACCACCTGCTAGTATCTGTGCACAAGATCTTGCTTCCTATTTTAGGGACAAGATTGATAAGATCCGAAAATTAAATGGTAGACTCTTCCTCAGCTAGTGACCTGCTCAATTCCCTACCTGAACCCTCTGGCACATTCTCTTCATTTGATCTCACAAACGAAGATGAAGTATCTACACTCTTCTCATCCTCCTACTCTATTACCTCTCCTCTAGATCCTATACCCTCACAAATAAGTAAAGCTCTGTCTCCTGTGCTTATCCCAACCCTAACTAAAATCTGTAATCTCTCTCTCTCTACTGGTAACTTTCCATCACTGTTCAAGCACGCAGTGATTACTCCCATTCTGAAAAAACAAAATTCTTACCCTAATACTCTCTCAAATTACCGTCCTATCTCCAAGCTCCCATGCCCCTCCAAGCTACTTGAGAGACTTGTCTACACCCGCCTCACACACTCTCTTAACTCACACAACTTATTAGTCCCACTTCAGTCCGGCTTTCGTTCCCAACGCTCCACAGAGACAGCACTGACTAAGGTAGTAAATTATCTTGTCACTGCCAAGGCTAAAGGCCATTACTCACTCCTATTTCTTCTAGATCTCTCTGCTGCTTTTGACACTGTTGACCACTCTCTTCTCATACAAACACTGCAATCCCTAGGTCTTAAGGACACAGCTCTTTCTTGGTTTTCTTCCTACCTATCTGATCACTCTTTTACTGTTTGTTTTTCTGATTCTCCCTCCTCTTCACTATCTCTATCAGTTGGAGTACCGCAAGGCTCTGTCTTAGGTCCTTTACTATTCTCAATCTATACCACCTCTCTTGGCAAACTAATCCGCTCTTTTGGATTTCAGTACCATCTGTATGCGGATGATACTCAAATCTACCTATCCTCTCCAGATTTATCTCCATCTGTATCGGTCCGTGCTACTGAATGTCTTTCTGCCATTTCATCTTGGATGTCATCTCGCCACCTGAAACTTAATATTTCTAAAACAGAATTAATTATATTTCCACCGGCCAATAACAGTTACCAACCTGATCTCTCTATCCACCCTGCCCCACAAGCTCGCTGCCTTGGTGTCATCCTTGACTCTGAACTGTCCTTTTTTCCTCATATTCAATCTGTCTCAAAATCATGTTACATACATTTAAAAAACATATCCAAAATTCGACCATATCTCACACAAGACACTGCAAAAACTCTAATCCATGCACTTATTATTTCCCTTATTGACTATTGCAATAGCCTCCTTACTGGTCTTCCCAAAAACAGGCTATCACCATTACAATCCATTATGAATGCAGCTGCAAGGCTTATCTTCCTTGCAAAACGTTCTTCTTCTGCTGCCCCGCTCTGTCAGTCAGTCCATTGGTTGCCGGTTTTCTACCGTATTCAATACAAAATACTTTCACTTACACATAAGGCTATTAACCAAACCACACCAACATACATCTCTTCGCTCATCTCAAAATATCTCCCAACCCGACCTCTCCGCTCAGCACAAGATCTGCATCTCTCATCCCCATGCATTACTTGCTCCCATTCACGGTTACAGGACGTTCTTCGCGCTGCACCCACTCTATGGAATAACCTACCTAGCACAATAAGACTTTCTTCTAGTCTCCAATCCTTCAAGCGTTCCCTGAAAACTCACCTCTTCAGGCAAGCTTATCAGATTCCAGAACCTACCACATAACCTTCATAGCTTCCATATCTAATTACATCCCCTTTTACAGTCCACACACAATCTCACACATCGTCTTTCTCTCACATCCTCATGACATTTGGTCGATATTCCTGTGTGACTGGAACATGCAGCCAGCCAAGAAACTGTGCATTCTGGCTGGACCAAAATGCAATATATAGCACCTATCCTTGTGGATCAATGCCTATTTCCCTATAGATTGTAAGCTTGCGAGCAGGGCCTTCCTACCTATATATCTGTTTGTTATTACCCAGTTTTGTTCTGTTAATGTTCCAATTGTAAAGCGCAACGGAATATGCTGCGCTATATAAGAAACTGTTAATAAATAAAAAATAAATAAATAAGTAGAGATGGGAGGAGTCAGAGTTCATTGTTAAGCCGACCCGCCCTATTGTGTGGTAGAGGAAAATGCAAGAGAGTGTGTGTGTGTGTGTGGGGGGGTGCTGTCCCTTAGCTTACCAGGGGAGCTTCGGCCCCTAGATAACGCCCCTGCCTGTCAATCACACTGCAATGGGTCTGCGTAGCCACTGCGTTTGCAGTCCCAATGGCAGTGGCCGACTTGCACACGCACACTTTGATGCATACGCATGCGCAGTACGCAACAATCGTCTAATTGCGTGCGTATTAGCAACTGCAATCCTTGCTGAATAAGGCCCTAAGTTGGGTGATGACATTTTGTCAGTATTGTCATGTTACAAGTTAACATTGTGGTTGACATTATAAACCTGTTACATGGTGTACTTGTAAACAAAACATATTGATCCAGTTCTGATTATCCTCAAGGTTCTGGGCCAATAATGCACTAATTAGAATATGCACTAAAACATTCCAAGCTTTCACTGGCTTTTTTTTTTTTTTTTTTTGTCTATTGCAAGTTAGACAGTTTGTTGCAAAATTCAATTGAAATGTTGCCGTTACGTTCAATGCAAGTAATCTTATTCTACCAACTACCCTTCATTTGTTTGTCATTTGTTCAATCTGTTTCCTCTAAATTTCTATATTAGCCAGCTATCATTTACTTCTTGAAGATCAGCTAGACTGTATTTTTAATATTAATACATAAATGTCTTTACAGCCAACATTTGCAGCTATAGGGCCTATGGCAGCAAATAACACAGGTCTGCGATGAAAAAGCTTTTTTAACTAATTTATGTGTTACTTATAGATTTTTGGCTTCTGAACACGAAACTGATTCCTGATGTTGCGTATCACATCACGTTTTTCTGCAAAATGTGTATTTATGAATAAATTATTTTTTTCATATTCTTTAAAGTAATAGATATATTCTGCCTACATTTATTATAAAACATTGTCTTAAATTAATTCAGTTGGTAGTATAGAACGTTGCAATTCAGTTCTCGTCATAAAACTTCCCCCCGCCCAGTGCCAGATTAAGGTCCACATGGTCCTGGAGCTGAAATTTACAAAGGGCCTAAACCCCATACTGTCTAAAGGAACATTGCACACACACTACAACTACAAGGTGAGCTAGCGAAGGTGGAACCAAATACAACACATGCAACACAGTTTTGCCCGCTGTCGATTCATTTTAACCCCTGCCTACCACCACATACACACATATACACACTACACACACAGTACATATACAGTACACACCACTCATACAGTACAAGTGATTTCAAAATTTATAGGCAATGTCAAGGCTCCAAAGAAAAGAAATTGTCATGAAAATGCTTAATAGTTACAGAAACCTTGGCTGTAATATGAGTTTAAAGGTACCTTTTTTGAATTTCCCAAATAATCTTGGAGACTACAGTGAAGAACAGGGTGAACGGTTCCACCAAGACATTAAACATGTAGAAAGAAGATACCAGGGTCATTGGGACGTCAGCATAATGGCGACTACTGCTGGATGATACACAGAGATGACACAGAAAAAGCTTGTAAGCGAAAAGCGACAAAACAAAGTTTGAAGATAACAAAAACAAGATATTAAATGTTTTTTCAATGATTATGGTTTGATTTCTATTTATTGTTTGATTTTATTATTATTTTATTATGTAATTAAGACAAAAACACAGTGATATCATCTACGCTTCTTCGTATTTCACAATAAATACGTCAAAAATAATTAAACTTTTTTCTTAAAAATGTATGTAACCCCGTTATAGGTAAATGTGATGTAGTAATTTTTTTTAATTTACTATTTCTTGATGTACACAGGAGTATAATTAAGAATATAAAAAAAAAACTTTCAATACCTTAAATTTCACATACCTGTGTAAGTAATGATGGAGGCACTTATAGTGCTACAAGTGTACAATATTATTGGTGTTTCCATTATTAATATATCCCAATTAATATTAAAATATTACTGCCTCTGTTTACAAATATGATTGGACCCTTAATATTTATTACATTTTATATAAATATTATATTGGCTGCCTAATTTTGTAGTTTGACCCCAGTAATAAATTCATCAAATTGTAGCCCCATAAAAAAATGTTTTTTGTTCTTTAAATAACAATAGTTTACAAATCAATACATATGTGTAATGTGCTTCCACTTTGAGAAATCTCTCCTTCAAAAGCCATTTTCTGGTGGTTTTTATGGCACACAGGCAACTTGCTGACAGGTTTGATCTTTCAATATTGCCACTCATCGCTGATGTGCATTTTAAGCCTCCAAAGAGGGCAAAATAACTAGAATTAAATACCCTTTGATAAATCCCCTCCTGGGTGTTATTCATATGGGGACTGTTACTGGGAAGGCAGAGGAATGTGAGAATCTTGTTGCTACTCCCCCACACAGCAATGTGAAAAATATCTCACCTTGCCTCATGGGCACAATAGCGCTGAATATTTTATGATTTGTGATATTTGCACTCTGAATCCTAGAATAGTGTAACTGTTGTGTGCTACTCACTTTAGTGCTATGGGCTTTCTATTGTAGAGCAAGAACAGTGCTTCCCTGAGAAGTATATGTCCATGGTCTTGAAATGACAATGAAATGGGTTTTAAGGAGTTAGGAGGTGGGATTAGTAAATAAACTACCTTTACAAAGGAAGAGTGGGAGTAAGCTTTTAATGATTGGCTCTGCCCATCGTTGGTGCCAAAAATCTGCATCTGCAACAAATTTTAGGCTTAAATTGTATTCAAATGTTTTTTTGTGGCTTGTACAGAGACCTCAAAACTTCATGCATTATTTGACCAATGCTCATCTAATATTTATAGATATGGACCTTTGTCAGCATGATGCCGTTTTGGTAATTTAGCTCCTATTAATTAACAATATTTATTTTCTAATGTGTGCAAAGGGCAAGCCCATACCATTACAGCCATATACTGTATAAGGGCAGCACAATGGATTACTGCTGCCTAAAACAAATTGATGTTCTCCGCGCAAAACAAATACCATAACAAATAGGTCCAATAACCCAAAATTATCATCTAGTCATTTAATTCAAATCACCTAAAACAGAGGTTCCCAAACTTTTTTGAATCACGGCACCCTAGAGTAACAGTACGGCCCCCTAAGCCAAATGTTATTGAGAAAATCAGAAAAAATGTAGTAGTAAAGTTAAGTAAATTTGTCAGGACTGCCACTATTTCAGTACATAAAGATAGATTACTTTTTCCAAAGTTCCTTTCTGGTCGTTGGAGGAGCTATCCTGCTTGCTGGCGTTCTTCACATACAGGGAATAGAGAGTTAAAGTGATCATCTGTTTCCAAGGTGTTGTCAGGTTGTGGAATTCCTAGATTGCTCATTATTGCAAACCTGATTCCATTTGGGTCACATGTCCTGAACTTCCTATGGATCACAGACCTCTAGTATAAAGCCTGTTACTGTGTCTCAGTGTCTGTGCAACGTTACTTTCAGGTCTTTCTTGGACTCCTGCCAGATCCCTGCTGTGCCTGTGGGTTGCTGTGGACTTTGCTATTTCTCCGCTCATGTTCCAGCTTAACTTCTGATGCCAATTATCAGCCGCATTACAGAGCTCAGCATAGCCATTGCCTAAGTATTGCTTTCTGTTCCACTGCTGTGGTTTCACCTTTTGCTGCACTATTTACTTTGCCTGTTGCCTCTCACTCCTGTGGACATCAAACCCATTTTCATTACAGTTGTCAACTGCACCGTTACAGTTATCATCGCCGCATCGCGGGGCTCAACCCTGTTCCGGAACCACACCGCTTCACAGGGCTCAACCCTGCTTCAACCTTCATTGCATCGCAGAGCTCAACCCCACTCCAGATTCTAGTTATACCACAGGGCTCAACCCTGTTCCGGAATTACACCGCTTCACAGGGCTCAACCCTGCTTCAACCTCATCAGATCACAGGGCTCAACCCTGCTCCGATCTCACTGCATCACAGGGCTCAACCCTGCTCCGACCTCACCGCATCACAGGGCTCAACCCTGCTACAACCTCACAGCATCACAGGGCTCAACCCTGCTCCGTCTTTCACCGTATCACAGGGCTCACTCTGCTCCAGATCTCCATCACTACAGCATTCCACCCAGGTGAAGCTCTATACCATCCTGAGGTGTTAGCCTCATACTGGACTCGGGATTCCCTACCATATTAAATTTTCTGTGTTAAAGACTATATGCGGGTTTTTCTCCTATACTCGTTATTGCTTATGTGAACCTCAGTGTTGTTGAGACTTTATGTGAGACGTTGCTATTATATTTCTCCTGTGAATAAATTCTGTTTACGTTTATTCCGTGCTATCGAGATTTCATGAAAAGGTCATTCCTAAAGCCACCCCAGTTTATTGAGCCTAGTAGGCCTGCCTCCTCCTAGGAGTCTCAAGTGTCGGCAGCCATGACAAAATTGTGCTTACCTGTCATCCTTAAGTTCAGTTATGTGGATTGTGGACAGGTTTAAGCTTCTGTTTGCCCACATATTTACATTACATTGACCATAAATAATTTGTGCTGAACCACCAAACTGAAGCACCCCTGCAAGTGTCCTGAGGCACCCCAGGGTGCCATGGCGCACAGTTTGGGAACTACTGATCTAAGATGCTCCACCATCTGACTTACACACAGCTATTAGTACAAAAAGAAGATAAGAAAGAAGTCTATTTGGCAGTGCACCTGGACCGAAATTACTTAAAATATAACTTTTATTTGTATTAATTAAAATACATATATTGCTTTAAGAGACAGATACCCTAAGCGAAATATTAAGACTCAACATAATAAGTGAACATATACAGTGAGACATACATATGGGAAAAAATATATACATGCATAAAATATAGTTTGCCACTTTGTTCCACTTGTAATCATATTACTTTTTTTAATTTTCAGTTAATGTCAATCTTATATAGTGGTTAGTACCTGTATTCCTAATTGTATATATATATATATATATATATATATATATAAAATTTATATATAGATTATAACTATAAACAATAAAAGGTCAATTGGACTTTCTTTTTTGACTGCTCTAAAAAGAAAGGATATTATCTTACAGTCTCAATAGATGTCTCTGTATATTATCCAGTTGCATTAATTGTTTTGAATTCTCAAGGTGTATACTGTTACTAATGTTTCCAAATGCTATCTATTTTTTAACTCCACCAAACAAGTCCTTCCATTCTATAATGGCTCCTCTTGAATAGAACTTAATTCTAGAGCCTCAATCGTGGTATCTACGTATTATTTCTGGATTCAGCAGGTTTTTATACAGTATCGGTACATAAATGTCAGCCATTAGTATCAATCCCAGCTACTGATTTTTCAGTTATTGATGTTCGTTCTCCTAAGCTACTAATAAGATGGTCAGTTTGATATTATTACCATTCACAAATGGCTATACATGAGCCCCCTAGTTATAACTGTCTGTGACGCTTGATGATATTAGGATTACCAAGGGCTGTATGTTTGTTATTGTTTGCTAGCAATCGCTCATGCACTGAAGCCTGCATTTGCAACTTTGAGCAATTACATTTGCAGCTGAGTAACTGTAATTTTTCACTCGCTGTGACCAAACAAAGAAGACTACGGCAGTCGAACTGCAGGTTCAGACACATCAATGTATGAGCTTCACAATAACCAGCATAGCATTGCCTCGTCTACCTATGGGACAGAAAAACAGAGGCAGTCTCATTACTTTTCAATCAGCCCTCGTATAAACAAAGAGGGTTGTTTACAAAATGACTGCTGAAATTTATTTTTATTGAAAAAAAGTGTACAAAGAGAGGAATATGGCTCTAGAAAAAACATCAAGAAAGAGATAAGTAGAGAGCAAAAGAGAAAAGAAAGGTAGAAAGTAGGGAAAGAAAAAAATAGAGAAAGGGGAACGGCCATCCAGCACAGGGTCATGTGATGGAGACTTAAGGGGTGGAGGTGCCAGTAAAATAGGCTTGTATTAAACCATACCTGGATCAGTTGAGTTGTGTCGGAGATACCAGGTGTGCCAGAGTGACATGGATTAGATCTTTTAATTAGTGCTATAACTTGGTTTCCATGAATCCTCCAAGGCAGCAGAGCAGATTTATACGCTCCCATGAAAAAAACTTGTATTTACCAGTGTGTAGGAGTAGTTACCTGTAATTCCATGGGACACAGTGGCGTGAGAGGGACTTTTAATCCTTTATACTGTATCTTGTTGTTCCTTTATAGTGAGTTTAACAGGATGGACGTAGGGTCCCATTTATCAATTAATCTAAATTCCAGCGGCATTTTTCATTTAGTATTGCAGTGATACTAATGAATATGCCACTGATATTCATCATTACTTACCCCTCCAGTGAGGTTCCAGTGACAATCTCTCTCCTCAGTGGTGTCTTCAGCTCTGTTGCTGGCATGTGCATGACACAGAAACCCGGCAAGGGTCCAATGGGGACCACATCAATCTCGCCATCTAAAGATGGCGAGAGCGATGCAATGACAAACAGTGGTAATCTTAATTTACCGTTGTTTGTTAAATACTGAAACAATGACATAACCCCTTTAGCGAGTGCTAAAGGGGTTATGCATCATTATTAAAGGCCCTTGGCCTCATTGATTTAAACCAACTTCAAAGACACACACTTGCTTCTTGAAAAAGCCGTCGGGAACGGTGAAACACGTTGAAGTATCAACTGCCTTTCTTTGAAACAAGCCTTCTTGCTACAGATATCATGATCCTTAACATTGCTCAAAGAGTGCCACATCCCCTCTCCGCCGCAGCCGGCTGGACCAACCGCTGCACACTCTATTGTGGACCGCTAGTGCGGGTGAGTTGGGTACTGACCACTGTCGGGAACAATATCAGTATGGACTTCCGTTACCAGCTACGAGGTTAGTGGGGCCATATATCGGGAGCCGCTCATTCGGATGCAAGTACCAGGTCCCCTTTATCTACCTTAGATGCAGATTGTATTTATGGACATTGTTACCTTCAGATACCTGCAGTGAAGCCGCTTAAGCTATTATTGTGGCCATTACTGAAATATGTGAGTAATTAAAATCAAGGGGGATTGCTCAATTGCACAACCTATATGCATATCGATACCTAATACAGCTTATATCTTAAAGCTAATGGAGGCTGCTTTCTCATAAAGGAGGACTGTTTGCTCTTATTGATTTTTATGTGCACATAATTATATATTTTTTCTTAATTTTGTGACTATTGCAGCTGGATACAATTGTTCGGTTCTCCTCTATCCTTATTCACATGGAATTAACTATTTGTGGGTTCTATTACATAATCCCCTTTGATGTCCATACATGTTTTATGTTTTTGAGATACTTATATGTCTACAACAATATCATGTGTGGATTCTGGAGTGAAGATGCTATTATTACAATAATTGTTACTACTGTTGCAAATTATGATTATGAGCAATTAAAAACTTAGTATAGATTTATTATGTCGTTTTCTATGTTTTAAGCGCCTTGCAATTTATTTTATATCAAAGACTTTGTACCTTGGGTCTAGTGCCACCTCTATGCTGAAATTGACTCCTGCATGGATCCACTGTGATGCTCCTAGCACTGCTTCCTCTTATTCCTAGTATTTGAGAGCGGGTTAGGTAAATCAAACTCTGCTGGTTAAGTGATCTTTGCTAACATTCTTTATTAACAATTCTTATTAAGGAGTTTTATAAAATTTACAAATAAAACAAGAATCTTATATATAAAAATTATGCATTTATATAAAGTTATGCATTTGGACACCCATGCACCGATTGGGAGCCTGTTCTGGGCCTTCCACTGGATGGATTTGGATGAAAACATCACAGAGGGGTGGCAATTGGTCTGGAATGCCTAATGGAGTGGTGGGGGTCTCGGTCGGACATCACAACGGAGTTTGCCGGGCAGAACTTTGACCCAGGGAACCTGTTCTGGGCAATCAGACTAGTATTTGTTTGTGAACCCGGTGTCTGATATACATCAAATTGGTTTAAGAACCCGCACATAACTTGGGGTTCCTGTCAAATTTATTAGGAGTTGGTAGGTGAAGTCTGGGTGCAGGAGGAATAGTTGATACAGGAGGGGTAGTAACTCCAGGTCCTGTGGTAGAATTTAGGATCATATCCTGACGAGTGAAGAATTCCTGAAGACATTGCGCCAGCTGACGACTTGTTACTTCCAGACCCTCCAGACGTCCTGCAATATTGCTAAGGAGGTCTGGTGTAAGACAAATTATTTCGGCCGGATCCATGTGGCCAGTACAAACTGTCAGACTAGTAGTTGTTTGTGAACCCGGTGTACGATATTTCGTCTGTGTTGGTGTCTGGAGGCGTGTAATGAAAGCTGGCAGGCCTAAGGAGACCTCCTGGCATGTTAATGAAGAACACTTCCCTGACCGGGAATCAAACCCGGGTCTCGGCGGAGAGATGCCGGATCGTACCCACTAGACCACCAGGGACGTCAGTGTTGAAAACAATTTGTTATGTGCAATCAGAGGAGAGTGTAGCAGTAGATTGACCAGGCTGATACTGGATTAATACTGTAAATATATACTACTGTAACCGGAATGTTGGAGTGGTAGATCTTGGCAACGTATTCACCAGGCTGAAACTGGGTTGTCGCTGTAGTCCAGGATCCAGAGCACTCAGATGGTAGCAGGACCGGATGCAGACAAAACACCAGAATGGGTAGTAGGTGATGATACCAGGAACAGCATCAAATGGAGCAGGAACCAGGAGCACTCACTATGTAGTGAGAATGGTATATCAGGCGAGTTGTAGGTTCGGATAACTGGAACAGGTTGAGATTCTCTGTGCAGCCAGTGGAATAGCTGCCCCGGGTGTAGACCAGTTGCAGGAATTTGTATAGCAGAAGGAAGAAAAACTACACAAACAGGATACAAGTAAGCAACAGGAGCTCAGTATAGCTCGCTCAGTAGGAACTGAGGTTAGACACTGTACTGTCAATTAGGTAAAGTCAGTAGCTGGGATATATACCCCTGGGATAGGCTGAGCAGAGAGAGGTGGTATGGTGGCTCAGGCTATTACTTGATTGGCTGTTGCAGACAGGTGATCGGGACTTGTCCCTGCAGTACTCTGTAGCAGGCATAGATCTTGCTTGAGGCCTAGCAGGCCGAGAAACACTGAAGCATCTGCGTCTGGGATTTGATAGAGAACGCTGGCAGAATCGGTAAGTAACCCGGCAGAAGGGGAAACAGACCCGGGTTGTGACATTGGCCTTTCACTGGGTGGATTTGGATGAAAACTTCACAGATTGGTGGAAATTGGTCTGGGATGCTTAATGGAGTGGTTGGGGTCTCGGTTGGACCTCACAGTGGAGTTCACTGGGCAGAACTTTGAACCAGGGAGCCTGTTCTGGGCCTTTAACTAAATGGATTTGGATGAAAACTTCACATAGGGGTGGCAATTGGTCTGGGATGCCTAATGGAGTGGTTGGGGTCCTGGTTGGACCTAATGGCAGAGGTCGCAAGGCAGAAATTTGACCCAGGGAGCCTGTTCGGACCCAGAGAGCCTGTTCTGAGCTTTCCACTGGATGGATTTGGACAAAAACTTCACAAAGTGGAAACTTTGGATCCCATAAAACATACTAGGGGGTTGAGGTCCCAGTTGGGCCTCCCGTTGGTGTACACTGGGAAGAACTTTGACCCGGGGAGCCTGTTCTGGGCCTTCCACTGGATGGATTTGGATGAAAACATCACAGAGGGGTGGCAATTGTTCTGGGATGCCTAATGGAGTGGTTGGGGTCCCAGTCGGACTCACAGTGTAGTGTTCTGGGCATAACTTTTACAGAGGGAGCCTATTCCAGACCTTCCACTGGATGGATTTGGATGACATCACATAATAAAACTTAATAACTTGAAGATTTAACGGTCACCCGGGCCATCCATTTGTGAAAACAATCATTTTCTCCTTTCATCCAAGTTCTGGCATTGATAACCGTAGGCATTGCCGTTTAAACAATTATTGTCATTTAAATTATTATTTACCAAAAAGATTACTAGGTAAGCCCAAATATACATATTGCAGTGATTATGTTAAGAAAATCTAGCCCCCTCCACTCTTCTCTGAATGCATTACCCTAGGACTAACCAAAATCTTTGAATCTTTCAAAAAGATCCTGATGTATTCCAAATTTGGGACAGCTGGAGTTGTAATTTCTTTCCACTTTATGTAGTCTGAGATATCTTATATACACTCTATGCAAGATATACAATTGTATTTGCAAATATCTGAAACAGGATTTATCCTCTCTAGCACATCCCAATATAAAGTCCCACTCCTCAGATGTTGACGACCTACTTATGTCTTAATGTTAAGAGATAGCCAGGTGCAGCATAAAGGAGGGCATATACATATAAAATTGAAATCCAAGATTTGGAGTGTTACTTTAGGTGGAGTGGGAGTAAATATGGAATTCATGGCCGATATTTTCAGCCTGCGCATGCGTCACAGTCGTACTGCTTATGTGTTGCGATGGTCTTGCAACGGTGGTCGTAGTGTGGATCAGGACACAGAGTGATTGACAGACAATGATCGTTTGGGGGGTAACGGGGGAATGGCGACTAAAACGCGGGAATGTTGCAGTGGTTAAGGCTTCGGCATCCTACTTTCGACAGACATTTTGAGCGTCCAAGGGGCTTCTCAGAAGTGCGATGGTGTGACCAATATTTATACGCAAGTGGCGGACTTGAGATGCCGATAGTAAGCATCTCATTACAAATGCCGATGGCTACAACATTTGCATATTTTCTCACAACTGCTGTGTACGGGACCGCAGCCGCAATAGGATTTGCGTCCACCTCTGTATCAGACAGAATGTCACAGTTAAAGAAATGTGTAAAAACAACACTTGGGGGTACATTTACTAAAGTGAGAGATTTTAGAAGCGAAGATGTTGCCCATAGCAACCAATCAGATTCTAGCTATTATCTTCTAGAAGGTGCTAGTTAAATGTTAAGTAGAATCTGATTGGTTGCTATGGGCAACATCTCTACTTCTAAAAACTCTCACTTTAGTAAATATACCCGCTGGTCTGTCTTAAGATCACAAAAATATATCATACTCAGTTCTGCCACCAGTAAAATCTGGTTTAAGAGCTGACACTATTTTGGAAGTCATCAGTTACTCTCTGACTACACATATTACAATCACAACCTAGCGTGCACTGCTGAATTAGACCCACTGTCCTTCCCATCCCAAACTGCTTATGCAGATTCAGCAAATAATTCTCCTGCATTGCCACCCCCACTCACCACTGAATTACCCTATGTCCCTCCACTGACTGGTTCTTTTCTGCCTCACTTGAACCTTGCCAGGATATGCTACCACCATCTTTTCACTGCTAGCCTCCACCTCTAACCTCTAAAGTGCTTTTGTGAATCCCATTCCTCCTACCTCCCCTCTTTTTGGACCTCACAGACTCCTGATCCCAACTCTGGACTGCAAGAGCCTCTGGCAGGACCGTAACTAGGGGTGTGGGACCGATGCCAACGCACAGAGCGCAGGTCTCTATGGGCGGGACCGTCGCTGGCCCTTGATTCTGGCTAGCAGGGTGCTGCAGCCAGTATCGCTGCTGCAGTGCCGCCCAGATCCAGACAGGCACCCTGTAGTCTGCAGCCACTATCCTCAGAACGCTCCGTGCAGTGCTGCACTTCCCGGTCCTGGCAGCCCTCTGCATAAAGTCATGCACTTAGGGGGCAGGGACAGCACAGGGCGCACTGGAGCCCAGCTATATATATTTTTTTTACCATTACTAGCTATAGCTACCATTATCTACTTAATTATTCTTTACAAACATTATCTATATGTATCTCTCTATCATGTACATGCCACCACTGATACAGCTTTGCCCTCTGCATTTAATCATTTCTCTTTGCATCCTATTGCCGCTTTGTCCACTGCTTTTTCCCCCCATTACTTCTTTCACTGTACATACACTTTTATAATAGAGTGTTCTGCTTTGTTTTGCATCAGTTGCATACATTTTGCTCTCCCATCTCCTGACATGCTGCCTTGTTCCCACTCCCAACCCCCACAGTTCATTAAAAATGTGACCTTATGGTTTACACTGATTTATCTAAGCTGTAAAGCAGGAGATATCAGAGGCATCTCCTGCTTAGCGAGCACAGCAGCCATCCCCATAGTTTTATATAGGGACAGCTTTATAACAAGCTTTAAAAAGCTAAAGCCGGCCATACACGGTGCGATTTTCTGACGTTAAGATGTGTTGTACGATTTCTCTTAAGATTCGTCCCTTGAAATTCTCTCTACGATTTGTTCAAATGGTGTACGCTCGTACATACGATCATATGATACCGATGCGTTGCTTCCGATTGCAAATTGTTAACGATGCATCGTTTACTGCCAAAAACCTCACGATGAATGTGCTGGAATCTGAATAGGGGAGGGCTCATCTAGGGGGTATAAAAGGCAGCATCCATTTTAGATCTGTGCACACTTTGCTCAGTGACTAGTGAGGCTTGGTTTTATACTCTGCTGAACGTTGTACTTTGCTATTGTGCTCTGCTTTGTTTTAAGGCTTGTCTTTTACAAAGTGTGTGTATTTTCCTTTGTGATGGATTCCTATTGCCATAAGGTTCAGTTAGCCTATGGCTATCTGAGGCCAAAAGGTGAAGGAGCTGACGAGAGGAGGTTGTGCTGGACTAAGGAGTGGCTGACGAGGAGGGAGAGTCGCTCCCATATGCCCCTGCTGATGGAGATTAAGGAGAACAACCCGGACGATTATCGCAACTACCTGCGTATGGATGATGCCACCTTCCAGGAGTTGTTGCGTCAGGCGACCCCCTATATCCAGAGGCATCATCCCAGACACCTGTGAGGCCATTGTGAAAGTCCTGAAGTTCCAGTACTTCAAGGTGAATAAAAACACAACAATTTATTTGGCTGTGAAAAATCTTTATTTTTTTTAGCACATTATTTACATGTAACAACCAACATGGCTGTATTTAACGTTGTTAATATTGTAACCAACCTGACTGTTTTTTGGGGTTTTACAAAACCAACATTGTTTGTATATTCTCAAAACTAGTATATCAACCATAAAAAAATGGCTGATACAGAGGAATTAATCCTTCCTCAAACTTTTTTCGCTTTACAGGAACACACATATATTTCACACAAATAACAGGTCTATCAACCAGTTTTTTGTTGCCCAATAGATAGCCAGCTGCATGGTATAGGGTGTGTCAGATGACGGATTGAACAGGGCAAGAAGCACATGGCGCAAGTGCAGATTGAGGCCCTGGCAAACAACAATCTGCCCTTGCGCCATGCGTTTAGTCACCCTGTCCAAACCGCATCGTCCGCACCGCATACCATGCAGCAGGTGTTGGGAGACAAAAAACTGGCTGATCCTATATTGTAATATTAACTATTAAAAATTTCCAAATTGGGGAGCCTCCTCTACCTCGGACAACATGGCTCAATATAGAACCTCTGAAGAGGAGGATGTGGAGGGGTAGGATGTTTCTGGCATACTGTAAGTGGGAGGGGGTGTGGGTTGGGATGGGGTTGGCCCCATTCTTCCAGTGTCCTGGTAGGTTGGTGGTGGATATGAATGGGATGCCATATACCTATGGGCCGTATGGGACGCGGAGGGGAGTAGAGGCTCTTTGGTCACCCTTGATGTGCTTGCCAGTTGCTTCATTTTCCCCTGCATAATAATATCGTATATTAGCCTTTCAGCAAGGAGTTGCTGTTCTTCATCCATGACTCGTATAGTGCTCGCCACATGGAATCCCAGGCTGTCATACTGATCGGGTGGTTTGGCAAGGGCTTGCTTAACTTGCTGTAAAAGTGGATCAGGGATGGCCAGATTTCTATGTGGCATTCTTCGAGCACGGTGCGGTGGCTCCGGCACTTCTGCACCACTTTCTGGAGGCTGAGTTACGTGTGGGCTTGTACTCTGCTCAAACTCAGGCATAGCAGACTGTAGGAGGAGCGATAAAAAATATTCGTGTTAATATACTGTATTTTTTAAAATATTTTTTTTTGGTTTTGATTCTAGTTTCCAACATCGGTGGAGGACTGGAAGACCATTGGTGATTTCGAAAGCCGGCGGAATTTCCCAAATTGCGGAAGGAGTCATCGAAAACACATACGTATTACCCCGCCTGCCCACAGCGGCTCCTTTTATTACAATTACAAGGGATTTCACAGTATTGTGCTGATGGTGGTGGTAAATGCGAACTATGAATTTATTTATATTGGTGTGGGGAAAAATGTCCGTGTTTCCGATGGTGGATCCTTCAAACGGAATTTTATCAGACTTTCCACCAACCGTCTAAAATTGCCAACAACAGCGGTTACGAAGCACGGCCTGAACTATTTGTTTGTGGCAGACGAGGCATTTGCTCTACGTATGGACAAAGGGGACTGACCAAAGAGAAATGCATTTTCAATTATTGCCTATCCAAGGCACGGCGCATAGTGGAAAATGCGTTTGGAATTATGTATAGCCGATTTCGGATATTCCATACGGCTATAAACCTTCGTGTGGCCAAAACTGATTCTGTGGTCATGGCCTGTTGTGTTCTACACAATTTATTGCGTGCACAAAATTACATACAACAGGGCCCAATAGGTATGACCATTAACGACCAGGAGCAACCACATGAGGGTGTCCAAATGCCCTCTGTCGTAACACCCACAGTGAGGGAGACACTACCAAGTGCGCGAGCAAAACAGGTCAGGGAGCAATATCTGGCCTACTTTAATGGAGTGGGGGTAGTACCATGGCAGGAGGACAGTATCCGCTAAAGACCTTTACAAAGACAATAATAAACTAACAAGATCCAGAGAGTATGCTAGCTCACTCCCTGGGTTCTCCAAAGACTCCTCCTCAGGGACCGTATCCACTGATAGACTTCTAGAGGTTCGCTGGGGCTCCACTTCATGGAGGAACTCCAGAAGATTATAGCACCATAAGGTGCTACTGTAGAGGTTATCGGCCCCGCTCCCGATGCCCGCGACTCGCTTTCCTTCCTCCTCTCCTTCACATATACGGTCCTCAAGTTCTGGATGCGATTTTTCACCCACTTGGGGGTTGCCTCATCATGGTATTTGATCCTGAAGATCACCATGTTGTCGATTGCAGCTTCCTGTTTTTGTTTGTTGCTGTATTCCTTTGTTTTAACGCGCCAAGGCAATCATGGGACCTATACAGCTCCAGGAAGCCTGTTATGAACTGGCGTTGCCTAACGCTTGTCATTTCTGTTGACAAAAAAACATAAACTGCTTTAATATATACTGTATGCTTACTATTGGACTATTCTAAAATGTTATGCTTTTACACAGTTTGTTTTTATATGTTTATCACGGTTTAATTTTTAATGTTGCTACTGTTGAGTTAATTTTAAATTAAAGATATTTTTAATAAAAAAAAAAAAAGTTATCTGACTACATTAATCTGCACCAATGAGGGGCCATTATATCTAAACAATGATGTGCCAGGGTACAAAAAACATTGGTGGCACAGTGGTATAAACAATGGTGTGCCAGTGTAAAAAAAACATTGGTGGCACAGTGGTATAAACAATGGTGTGCTAGAGGAAAAATCATTGGTGGCACAGTGGTATAAACAATGATGTGCCAGGGTAAAAAAAAACATTGGTGGCACAGTGGTATAAACAATGGTGTGCCAGGGGAAAAGTCATTGGTGGCACAGTGGTATAAACAATGGTGTGCCATGGGAATAATCATCAGTGGCACAGTGTTAATAGGGTGTACAATGAGTCTATATAGTACAGGTATATACTCACTTGGCAATGCTCACAGACGATGTACACGATGCTGCTGTCTCTTCTCCGTTGTGCCGTCTCTCACAAATCACAAAATGGAGAAGGGGAGTAGCCAGAGATCTTGCAAGACTTCGTACATCGGATCGTACCTACTAAGATGTGTCACATCGTACACGTTAGGTCGTAATCTTACCGTTTTGCCATCAGATCTATGATGCAGATTTGTGATGGCGGTGATGCGCATCGTCATCGTAATAATACAAATAACACACACAATGTACATGATTGGACGTTACGATTGATCCAAATCAGCCATATCATGCAAAATATCACATCGTGTATGGGCCGTATACGTTTTTAGAACTTACCTAGCTAAAGCCTTCTTTAGATGTACCCTGTGGAAGAAATCAGCCAAGGCGAAATCTGGGAGAGCTGCCGGCCAGTGCAGGGGGTGGTGCGCATGCGCAGTCCCATGGACTGCATATGCACATCCGCCATAGCCGGGGAGGGTCCTGGCAGATCCCTCCGCCAACTAATAGTACTTTATGGACTCATTGCAGAGAGAACCCAAGTGTCCTACACTCATTATTATTATTATCAATCATGGTAATGTCTAAATCCCCTTCACGGAGAGGACCCTGACGTCATCACCCAGTGTCCAGCGTCATTCCCTACCAGCCAAGTGGGCATAGAGGGGGAATATAACCTTGTGGCGAGCGTAGCAAGCCACCGAGCCCGAAGCGTGGCGAGCAGTCAACTTTCTTCTTTAGGTGGGGACAACTTGTGTACGTAAGTAATAAATAAAGTAAGTAATAAAGTATACAAGTACCATTTAAAATATTCATTGGGTTCTCTCTGCAATGAGTCCGTAAAGTACAGAAGTACCAGGGTAATAGCTGGCTCTGTATGCTATTTACCATACAGTAAATGTATTAGGTGCATTAGTTGAAGGGGATGTCATTAGTCATTCGCCTTGTGACACGGTTAAATCCCTTTCCAATACCGTATCTGACCAGCAGGGGGCAAAATGGTATATTCAGAAATTTAAACTAGCTATTTATATAGGCAAAGCTATTTCCCTGGCAGGGGGGATGTAGTCATTGCCCGACAAGAATATAACGGCAGAAGCATATTATAGCGCGTCCCGCAGTGAGCTCCGAGAAAATGGCCGCTAGAAGACACTTACTTTACTCTGTTTACAGTGAATTTGCTGCCATGGTGCCACAAGCAGTCGTATACCGTAACTACCCCGCCCCACCGGCACCTTCCTCGCTTGCTATTGGCTTACCCTGAAGACGACTTATTGGAGTGTCCGCCTTATAGGCTCTCGGTGCTGTGCAGCTGCTGATTGGATAAAGTAAACGCTGTGTTTTGGCGGGTTGGGAAGAGAAGATGGCGGTGGCCGTGCACTCCCAGTCCCTGCTGTTGGGATGTGGGCGCTGGTGGCAGCGGGTTAGGGACATCAGGCCGGAGATTAGGTGGCTGTAACTCCTCTCGCCCAGCGCCCTCCATTTGTGCATAGAAACGCTCCCTTGTCCGAGTCCTCCGGGATCCCCATCATCCGGGTTCCACTGTTACCGCTACACAGCGGCTTGTCCGACCGCCGCCAGCATGCAGCCCGCCGCACCAAGGCCCCAGCATTCCTGGCAGAGGGAGCACCTTTGGATGGCTCTGCTGGCGCTGGGCTTCGAGGCTGGAGCGGAGGCTGCTGCTATTGGCAGAACCTTGGCCCATGTCACCTTCGGAGTGTGAGTGTTACTATGTGTTCCTGGGTTCCCTACACGGCCGCTCACTGATCTCCTGTACCTGGCTGTGTAATCCTGTATTGTCCTATAGCACCATCCATTCTAGAGTCTCTTATCAGGTTACTGTGTTCTGTACTGCTCTTTTTTTTAATGTGTCTGTTTTACTTATAATTTGTTTCCCTTTTTCTTAGCAACATGTTTGACAAGCCCAATAAGGATGCTGCTTATGTTGTTTTTCGCTTCTTGTTTGCCAAACTGGATAATGTGCGCTGTAAGGAAGTGTTCAGGTAAGTGAGTATGTGTATCTATTATATTAGGTAGTGAAATGCTCCATCTCTGATAGAAATGGGTGTTTTTGCAGGAGATGGAATTTTTACCCGATCATGGTCTACCGTTGTGCTCTTCTTTTACACTGCGTGGGTAAGCGGGCAATGGTGTGATAGTCTCACCACCGCCAGTCAGATGTCCTGATAACATTATATTAAGTTATGGTGACAACTAGTTTTCAATCACTGCACAATAGTAAATGGGCCAATTACGGATCTGTCCTCGTTCACATAGTGTTTTTGCTGCATTGGCGGAACTTTCCATGGGTAGTGATTCACACTTTACAAAATTTTGCAACTTGCTCCTGTAGTTACTTACAGTGCACCAGGCATACTAGAATAGTACTTTTGTTGCAAACAAATTGCTGTAATGTCAGAGTAAGCATAACGACTTGTCGCGGTTGCTCATATAGGAATTTTCGTTTTGCCCTTCTTTCCCCCCCCCCCCCCAGTTTAGTGATTTGGTCGCACACAGCACCATATGAGGTGACAGTAGTCAATTAACCCTTACATGGTGCTTTATTGGAGTAATTTGTTTACGTTGATGGCTTTAACTTCTGAGCGCCTGACAGAGCAATTCAATTGTTTTGTTCGGGTGCGGGAGCTGCTGGCATTTCTGCTCGCCCCCTCCTGAGGCGGCGAGCACAAATGTAAGAAGTCCTGGTTTTGGGTACCCAAACCAGGACTTTAGATTGGTTTAGCAGCTTTACAGGGCAATTAAATTTGGAGCGAAAAGTCATTTTTTGCGATAATTTTGCACCAATGTCATTTTCGCTGGTTTTGGTTTTACACCGTATTCAATTTCAAAGACTTTTCGCAGGTTCGAAAAGTCTTTGAAAAAAAAACGGGGAAAAGTTTTCACCACTGAATAGGTGGCGAAAAAAAGGGCAGAATTGGGGTTTAGGGGTGCAGGCTTAAAAAAAAAATAGCCTGCATCCCTGGGAATGTCATTTTAAATTTAAACTGTTAAAAAAAAAAAATAGGGACACCCCAAAAAAATTATTGAAAATTTGGTGTGAAAAAAGTTTAAAAATAGGGAAATAGGTTCATGGCTATTCTGCAAATATGCGGCAGGTGTTTTCTAGAATAGATTAGTGGTAGGTGCATATTTGCAGAATTTTTAAATAGACTTTAGGGACATAAAAATATGCTAGTACCCATTTTCATGTACCCCAAATTTGATGGGACCACTTAAAAAAAACAAAAACAACTAAGTGCTCTACAGCAACACTTCAATGTCGGGGGAAAAAAACACCCGCAGCCGCTATTTAAAACCCCGACTTTCATTTGCAGGCTAAAATGAGGGTACCCATAGTGATCCCCCATGTTTTACAGCTTTAGGGGGGTCCTACAATTTATTCCAGGAAATTTTTTTTTTTGGCCGATCCTACTTCGCTGGGTCCCCTTTTCGTAGCTTTTAAATTGAATATGGGGATAAAGCGGGCACGCGCCCGATACTTTATCCCAGGAAAATCTCCGATGTGGAGCGAAAAGTCCAGCATGGACTTTTTGCTCCCATATTGAATACCCCTCTTACTCTAAGCCCTGTCTCTTTTGCACAATAAAGCATGGGTGCCCCAAAACAGTTAGAGTATCACAACCTGATCTCCTGTCACTTTAGACAGGAGATCGGATGCAATAAAGCAATTGAATTCCCTCTGTGCGTTAGTGATGCGTAAAAGATACTCTTTAAGAAAGTTGAATGGCTAACTTGCATTGTCTGTGATATGCCAAACATGGCTGTTTTGCATGATTTCAGAAAGCCTATGTGGACACATCTGTAGTTTCAATTAGCCCTATAGAATGTAAGCTCTTACGAGCAGGTCCCTCTACCCTCTTGTGCTTCTCCTTTCATTTACTTCTTAACGTGCCCATACATCAACGACTGTTTGTCGCGAACCGGCGATGCATTGGGAAATGCCGGCGTTTCCGGGTGGAAACGCCAACCTCCCGCCATCGATGTTCTGCGAACTGTCGCTGGATCGCTGACATTTATCATGTTAAATGTCGGGGATTTGACAATTGCAATAATTTTTTGATCGCGATAGTCAAATCGCAGAAATCCAACATTTTGGATTTCTGCGATCTTGGCAATCCATCGCAGATGGATGGGGCCATTACTCCCCACTAGGGCAGCTAACACTTGGTTGCTTATCTGTGTGTTATTGTAGCTAATGTAGCAATGTCCTCATTCTGTATTGTACTGTCACTGGTCAACCTACCCATCCAACCCTGCCCATCGTGATATTGTTTAACATCTGACTGAATATATATGGCATTGAGTGGATTCTTTATGCACTTTCAGGGCCGTATTCAATTAGCGGCGGAAAGTGGGAATCTGCAAAAAAGTATCGCTGATGTCACTTCGCCAGGCAGAAGAGTATCGCCGTATTCAATTGCGAAAAAACTTGTCTCATACACGGAAAGTCAATGTGATGGGTGAAAAAGATTTGCCTATGAATAGCAGGCGGAAAAAAATGCAGAATTGCGGTTTTGGGGCGCAAAGGTGCAGAAACCACTCTGCACTCTTGGGACAGTCCCCCAAAGGATAACTGTCAAAAATAGTGTGGAATACACCAAAAAGACAATAAAAATGGCTGCGAAAAAGTTCATAGTTGGGGGTACACACTTAAAAAGTAGCAAAAGACTTCTTGGGGGTCCCCAAGTATGGGACAGATGTCTTTTGGATTGCAGGACCTTACAACAGGTGCGTTTTTTATGGGTTTTTTTTTAAACTTCACTTTAGGGGCTTCAAAATATGCTTGTACCCCAATTTTGACAGGACTACTTATTTTCAGCAAAAAACACTGCTTAATTCTATTCTTCCCCATGTGTTCAAAGACGCTAATTAGAAGAAATTGACACACTTTAACTACCCCAAATAGCTTTATTAGGGCTATTTGGGGGCATCTACATTGATCCCCAATGTTAGTACATCTTTTGGGGGGTTACAGGCTGATTTCCCTGTTTTTGACAGCACTTTCCGCCTGCTAGTGTTTCGCCGGGTTCTGTTTTTGCGTCCTTTGGAATTGAACACTGCAAATAGCGGGGATGTGCTCGATAAGTTTCTGCGGCCAAAACACACGATGTAGGTGAACTAAAGCGAATTATCGCTGCTAATTCAATACGGGCATCAGACTATTTGTTTAGAATAATATCTGCATTAAAATTGTCCATGGACACACATAAATTTTCACTACTCTAAGGGGGCGGTTCAGTTAGTTCGCGTGACTAACTGCATGGTTTTAGCTCACTAAGTCCGAGGTGCATTTAATGCAGATTTTGCTTGCACCCTGAGGTGAGAACAGAATCTGCATTAAGTGAACCCGTGGGGGTAAATTTATATTCCTAGCGGCATATAAACCTGATAATTACAGCAAGCTAGTATTGCACATTTTTCCTGTTCACCTCCTAAGGTGCTAGGGAAAATCTGCATTGTTATGGCCTTAAGGTTCTGGCAATTCAACCTTTTCTTCAGCAAATCATGGCCATTGCTGTAAATTGAATTACATCTCCCCCCCCCCCCCCCCCACCCATAACATTACTTAGCCTGTCTTAGCGGGTTGCTGCGGCCTGCAGGATTTTAAAAGGGCAAAGTGAGCCCTGCCTTTTAGCGGCGCCTTGCTAAAAGAGCATACCCTCAGGCTTTTCCACCTGTGGGCAGCAATGTCCAGCGGGTGGGAAAAGTTTCGGTGACCACCACCACCGGGTAAATAATGCCCTGCCGTTCCTGCAGCCTAGCGGGAACACTAAGCAAGTAAATAGTTGGTAATGTTATGCACAACAACCTGATCATAACTGTCAAGCACTTCAATCAGTTGGTGTAGAAACTTATTTTTTAACAACATTTAGTACAATTGGGCATAGTGCAAAACACTAATGGATAAAAAACAAAAAAAAATGTTTAAGTTTTTGGGTGACCTATTATACGTTTGGGAGCTATTTAGTGTGAGTGAGCAGAGTTGTAAACTTAGGGTTTTTTTTTTGTGCTCCCATCACCTTGGTCTGTCTTCATATTTGCTGCTGCAAGCAAGTGCATGCTTCTCACTGATGGGAGATCAGGGAAGGGGAGACTGAAAGGGGGGCGATATTCAATTGTTTTCAGGTGCCCATGCCTTCTCCTGCCCAAGTAGACAAAGTCTAAAGTATGTTAGTGTGCCCAAAACCAAAATTTTTTTACTAACAGGAGGATGTGAGGAGAAATCTGCACCCGCAACAATTGAATTGCTCCTTTAGGTGTCCATTAGTAGCATCTGCAGGTGCGAATGATTGAACCCACCACTCCCCTCCCTGGGAGACTTGTTGGGACACTTATATGCTGGACCCTGTGAACTAGTTCGCCGTTAGTGGAAATGAAACCTTGATCTGAAGTAAAGTGAACTGCAGCTTATCATTTTGTTAACAAATTGACATTATTCTCTCAAGTTTATTTAAGGGCTGCTTTCTTATAAATTTTGGGTTGACGTGAAGAAAATAAATGGCGGAATTTTCCGTGTACTGTTTTGATATTCTTGTCACTCATTAATAATCTTAACAGGTGCTCCAACCAATCAGCTCTGAACTGTCATGTGTTTGAAAAATGGCAGGAGCTGATTGGTTGGAGCACCATTTAAGATTAGTAACTATTGATAATCACTTGTTGATAAACCAGGACCTAAATGTCTCGCAACGCAGCTGTCTTCAGTATCTGGAATTCACTCAACTGCATAACTTTTAGGAAAGAATACTTCTAATTAAAATGATTTTGTTATTGACAGGTTTTGTTGGCCTCTAGACAAGAAGAAGGATGCAGAGTTTAGAAAAGCAGTATGTGACTGGCTTAAAAGAATTTCTGTAAGTATCCTGTTGTAATGAATGGTTTCCTGTCTGATCTTGCTCCTGTCAAAAGTCTAATTTTCTTGTGTAGTTGAGCAGTTTGTCTCTACTTTTCACAGGAAGACGTTGGCAATGGCTTTCCTCAAGTTGTAGCGTCAATATTTCTTTCACCTGGTGGACCGAAGTTTGTGCAACTCTTGTACCACTTGGCAAGATATGTCTTATTACAGCATATTAAGAGAGATGTTGATGGTGAGTTTTTCTTTTTTTTTTTTTCTTAAAATGCCTAGTGTTGGCTGTGTATTTCGCTTAACCGCCCCCCCCTTTCCCTGTTTCCATCACTCCTAGTGCATCCTGCAGGACTTGGTCATTTTTGTAAACTATTACCCCACCTTTTTGCATGAGACACGCTAGTGTGTAAGTGCGAGCACTACATAATGAGTAATTCAAAACTGCTTTTCTATAGTCATGGTAACATGATGGTTCACGCTTAGCCATTTAAGGATGGAAGACCCTTTTGGCTGCAAGCGACAACCTTCTTTAGAAGAATGATAAATGCCCTGGAAATGGCAATCCTGTCCCTATGTTTGCTGCAATAAATGTTATCAAGAGGATGTACAATATTGAGACTTTCTCATAGATCCAATGTATGAGATGGATGCGTGTGTTTTTTTTTTTTTTCTTCTTTTTTCAGGCATGCCTAATTTGTGTTAGACAAAAATTTTTACTGTTACATACACTTATTAAAGTTTTTTTTTTTTTTTTTTGGGGTGGTGTGCTCTTTAATTTGGTAAAGAGCCACCTGTCTTCATTGACTTGAGAAGCAGCACCCGTTAAACATGGTTTTTACAGCTATATAATTGATATTTTTTGCACTATAAATTTACTTTACGCACATTGTGTGGACAATTTTTTTAATCCGTATGGTCTGTACTCCATAGCAGAATATCCTTTCATAGCTTTGCTATTTCTGTTGTATCTTTTTTTTTTTTTTTTTCTATCATCCTTAGTCAGTACAGGTTGCTTTTTTTTTTTTTTTTTCCCATAGGTGGTGGTTCATTTATCTCAGATTCTCTGCAGTGTAGAATTCAGGACCCACAGAAGGCTTTTGCTAGAAATAAGGTGGCTCGTCATAGATACCTGCTAATGCTGCAGAGGGAAAACTTTGTTATTGGAGAGTATCAGAAAAAATCACAGTAAGTAATAACCATATAACTTATTTTTGTTAGTGTTATCCATATATGTATACTACAGCCATGGCCAAAAGTTTTGGTTTTCACAAAGTTTGCTGCTTCAGTGTATTTAAGAGCTTTTTGTCAGATGTTACTATGGTATACTAAAGTAAAATTAAGAGCATCTCCTAAGAGTCAAAGGCAACCCCACACATGAATGGTCTCAAGATGCTTTACTGTGTTAGCATGACACAGGACTGATGGTAGCACTTATCTTTCCTTCGGACAAGCGTTTTTCCAGATGCCCCAAACAAAGTGGATTCATCTGAAAAAATAACTTTACCCCAGTAGTCCAATCTCTGTACCTTTTGCAGAATATCAGTCTGTACCTGATGGTTTTTCCTGTAGAGAAGTGGCTTCTTTGCTGCCCTTCTTGACACCAGACCATCCTCAAAGTCTTCGTCCTGTGCCATGCCAACAGTAAAGCATCCTGAGACCATTCATGTGTGGGGTTGCATCTCACCCAAGGGAGTGGGCTCACTCACAATTTTGCCTAAGAACACAGCCATGAATAAAGAACAGTACCAAAACATCCTACAAGAGCAACTTCTTCCAACCATCCAAGAACAGTTTGGTGACTAACAATGCCTTTCCAGTATGATGGAGCACCTTGCCATATGGCAAAAGTGATGACTAAAGCTGGGCATCCACTATACAATTTTCTGTCAGATATGTCTAATCTGGCTGGTTGAAATGAAAACCTGCTAATGTATGGGAGCAAATGATCATCCATTAGCTCACAAATACTGGAAAATAGCCAAACATGTTCCCGGGTAGCCGCCCCTGCAATCGATCAGGGTTTTTCCCGGGACTTGAGTCCCGGGAAATTACCCTACTTCTGTCTGAATGGTGCTACCCGGGAATTTACTACTCCCGGGCAGCACCAATCGGCTTTTACATTGGACGCTCTGCGCTGCTGCTCATTACAATGAGTTGACAGCACTCTGCACTGCTGCTCATTACAATGAGTTGGCAGTGCAGAGCGTCCTGTAGGACGCTCTGCACTGCTGCTCATCACCCCCGCATCGGTGGCTGTGGCGCTGACTAATGAGTCAGCGACCATGGCCGGGTCCTCACACCGGCGCTGGAGACCGCCGGTGGTTTGCAGCCACAGCGGGCCACCCGCACTCCTGCTGGACCACCAGGGTAGATAGGAGTTATTATATTATAGATAGAGGCTGCACTTTGATTGGATGGCTGCCTGCTGCATGATATCATCAGCGGCAGCCGGAGAGGGGATAGGTTAGGAAGAGCAGAGGAGAGGCAGGTAATATTTAAAACTAAAAAACCTGGCTTATGTCTGAAAGGGGTCTACCTGGGAATTTCCCGGGTAGACACTGCAGTGTGAAAGGGGGGTCTCGACCAAATACCCGGGAATTTGCACAGGAGAAATTCCCGGGTCTGAGCAGGAAATTTCCCGGGTTTTATGTCTGAAAGGGGTATAATTTTACTTCAGTATACCATAGTAACATCTGACAAAAAGGTCTAAAAATACAAACTGAAAAACTTTTTTTTTATTTTTTTTTTTATTTTGTCAAAGCTCCATGTTGTACTACGCAGTTGCGTTTCTACAATTGACCCAAGCCAGTGGGTCACCACATTGGATAGGGTCACTGTTGTTGGCTGGAGCTACCCAGGTTAGGGTAGAGCTTATGATTAATCTTCCAACTCTGTTATTATTACTGCTCAGTGTGCCTGGCTCGAGGGAATGTTCAGTGGGGTGTGCATTGGCTGCAGGCAGGAGCTGGGCACTTGGAGATGAAGGCTGTGAACACTGGGGGGGCGCGCAGCGGACTCTGGGCACTGAGCCCGTGGCAGTGAGGACATGGCAGGGAGGGATCTGAAAAGATGTTAAAGCATGATATGAGGAAGCTAAGATTTGGGTGTTGTACGTCATTTCAGTATGGTGTAAATTTTCTCGCTCAAGTTCTGAACTAAATAAGATGCTTTTTATAACTTTGGTAAATTTCTATGCCTCCTTGTTACAATTCTCACTCCATAATGGAGACCATCGGGGGAGAATTGTAACCTGGAGATATTGGTGATATATCCTGCATTACATCATTAATGAATGGGTCTGTTACGTTAATATTACATTTGGATATTACAATATTGTAAAAATAAGGCTTTAAGTGATGATGAATAGGTCCCCTAGAAGTGCTTTTCTAATCTTACCATTCAGGAAAACCACTTCCGGGGAAGGTTTTGGTTAAGGGCTTCTCCACAGTAAAGTGAAACCTTACTTCCCTTGATTTAGTCACACCTACAGCAGTGTTCTCCCCAGGCTGTATGTTGCGGGCGCAAAGCCCGGCAAGAAACTGCTACCGCCTGGCACTTTGCACTCGCCCCCGCCACAATGCGCCATGTCGCATGGTCACCCTTAATGTGTCCTTGTTGCCACCGACATGAAAGTGCATAGATCCCCTTCTGTAAATGTACCCACCCCACTGATATCGAGTAGGCAGAGCATGTGATCGCACCACATGACCAACTGCACAGAGCGTCACGTGCTGTATTTATCGCGGGCTTGGCTGCAGTTGGCGTGGTGCCGTACCCTACTTTTCACGGGTGGCTAGTGCCTGGCAGGTGATCTTGTGGTAGTGATGGATACACAACCACCATAGACAGATTTAAAACTGTCATGTGAGGGAAGCAAGCTGCGGGGAGACGCTGGGGGCAATTGGGCACACTGAGGGAAGCAGGCTGCAGGAGTGGGGCAGGTCAGGGAGAGATGCTGGGGGCAATTGGGCGTACTGTAGGAGCATGTGTGGGAAGCAGACAGCTGAGATGGGGGTAGGTCAGCCGGCGTTTCTTTACTTACCCCTTTCACACTGACGGGTGGACCTGGGTTATTCTCGTCACATTCACTGTGTGGCCATGCTCCCTCCATGTGACGCTACAACCCTTTTTTGTGCTTATGCTGGCCATACACATGCGCGACCAGCATCAGATCAGATTCACTATCTGACACTCCCGGAGCTCCCCGGCAGTCCTAGTGGCATATTTGTTGTTTTTCTTAGCACACGATGTGTCGTACGATCAATCGTTTGCCTCACTCATCAGGGAAAAAGTAATTGAAATGGCTTGAATGTACGCACGATGCATCGCATGCACAAAATAAACAGTACGATCTGCACACGATAGGATGGAACATATGGGCTGCATATCTGATCATAAGATCCGATTATAGGAGCTGCGGAAGCGCGCATCGGATCGTATCTTACTACAAAAATACACGATTTCCACAGGATCCATCGTAAGACTCGTCGAAAATCGGGCAATCAGCCCGAAATCGTGCAGGTATATGGCCAGCATAAGGCACCCACCCGGCTGGCAAAATTTTCTGGGGAGAACACTGCACCCTTTTCTGTCTCATCAAATCATGGTGCTCCCCTCATGTATTTCAGTGGGTTGATGAAAGCCAAGGGGATTAGTTCTTTGACAATGTACTGATTTTGGCCCATTGAGGAAGGGTTTTTTAAGCATATGGTTTAAATAAAGCCTTGTCTGTTTTTGCTATGTGAATTTTCTGACTTTTTTTCATTTTCCCATAGTAATAAAATGTAAACTGGAGCCTCAGATTAATAAATTGTTAGTTACTGAAAGTTTCACACTTGTTAATGTATGCAGTTTGGGAAGTTGTGTTTTATTTTCGTCTCCACATAATGAGTTAGCATTGCTATATATAACTTTTATTTTTATATTTTTCCTCCCCCCCCCCCCCCCCCCCCCCCAAGTTTGCTTGTAAAACAAATAAGGGAACTACGCTCGGAGTATGCAACATTGCAGACTCAATACAAGTAAGTTAATTTAAATCCAAAGGTGTCAAGCTCTCATTGTGTTGGCAAAACTGTTTTAACCATGACTGTCAAACAGAGTTTCTGTTGATGTATGGTAGTAGAATATAAATGTTAAGATTTCATTGTTAGGAAATGAGATGCAGCAAGTGTACTGAACCGTTCATAGTCGAGTAAAGTAAAACAGGAACAGTAAAGATATACTTAAAATGAGTAACATTATTTTCAAAGTTATATTCAATATCATGAGCATTGACATATTGTTAATATGAAATAAAAGATGGTAAGATGCAGCCTACCAAATACAAGGGCAAAAGTTAGTATTCCGGGTAAGGAGTTTACACCATAGCCTCTGCTCAGGACTCGAGCCTCCTTGCCCAAACAACTACAAGTCAAAGAAAAAAATGATAATACAGGCAAACCGACTTTCGGGAGAGGAATGCTAGGAAGATATCTAGATGGCCAGATTACGCCCTTGGATCAACTAACTCAAAACTGGCAGGGGCCGCCCAATAAAAAATTTGTTTCATACAAAATGTTCTTCTGAAAGCAGTTATTTATGTTTGAAAAGAAACGACCTGTCGGTTCCCATACTAGTCTCCTTAACCAACGTATATAGAATTACACTTCCAAGCCACGGTGGATAAATGGAGTTAAAGCTTCTTGCTTTCCTTCATAAATCTAAAATGGATAATTCCCAAAATGTACCATTCTGGAGAGAAATTTATATAATTTGAGACGAATGGCAGAGAAGAGATAAACCAATCTACTGAATCATCTGTAAAGGGGGGAGCATTTCCACCTGCAGTGCTTAAAAAGTTAATACAGGTGGAAGACATTTAGGGCAACTGTAATTATCTGAAATTCCAATCGGCTATCTCAGATGGTTGAGAGCTGTTATAGACAATTTTAAACTGCTCTCCATAAATGCTAGAAGTTAGATCTGAAGTGGATTAAAGTCAGCCATATACTGCAAGTTTATCCCACAAACCAGCCCACTAAATGAATGTCTTAAACCAGAGCACACCTGCAGGCATGGTTGTTATTGACATCTATGAAACCACAAGTACTCTCTAAAATCTCATGCATATTTCTGCGCATGAGACACAGAGCTAGAAAAAGAAAATGTATCTATTCTCGCACTCTAGTTTGGGTTGTTGACATGTGTCTGGGGCAGCTTTGTACAACTCTGCAGTATCGACCGAGGGGGTTCCGACCTGTGCGGGAAGTCCCCCTTGGGAGTTTGATATAGAAGTACTTTAAGATTAACAGTACTCTGAAAGAAAATCCCTGTTGCTGTAAAATTTAGTCCATCTACACCCGTTTCTGCTAGCTGACTTGTAAAATTTTAGACCTATATGTAGTTTATAATAAAATTACATTCCTAAGGAGTTAGATTATAAACTGCTATACAACAAATGAGCCATTAAGATTGCTTATACAATTTTTTATTTTTTCAGAGCATTACAAAAAGTAGAAGCTAACAGTTGCAAGTGGGATGCTAAAATAAAGGAGGTAGGAACTGTAGATATCTTGTGTTTTTTTCTATTCTTTGTCTCTGAACATTCTGCGTTTATTTAATCTTATAACATGTCATCTCTACAATCATTGTGCAGTTTTAGTCACTTGTCTTTTTGATCTTGAAGATCCGCTCTATGTGGGACACTGTTATGCATACCATGAAAGCTATTGATAAGGAAGTGGAAGTTGTTGATTCGGTTGTTGGCGGAGATGTGGATCAGTACTGTCTGGATGGGTCTAATGTTGCCCTAAACATACCCAATATGTTGGTGACCAGAATTGAGAATGAAATGCACATGGTATGAATAAATGTTTAATACTTTACTATATCTGTGTTTGGATTATCTGCAATTTATAAAGCTTAAATAATGACTAACATTACTTTCCCTGAAACTCTTACTGCGGTCTGTCTGGCCAGGCTAATGTAGTAATATGGAAAAAAAACAAAAATTAAAGTGTCAATAAACCCAATGTGTGTTGTGCAAAGAATTATATGCGCAATTTTTCAGATCGCTTATATTTTCTAACATTTTCCACTTTTGTACACAATTGGGTACATACCATTTTTATTTTTTTTAGCTTGATTCTTATGATGCAGTTTATTTCAGAATACACCAGGACCTCTATGTAATAACTTGTAATATTGCTGTTATACAGCTGAATAGAATGCTGCGTAATGCCTCAAATGCTTTGTTAAAAGCTAAGAAAATGGTGATTCTAGTGTGAGGTTCACCAGAAGTTTGCATGTGACAAATTTGCTGTTGGCAAACATAATGTCAGTAAGAGCCCTGAAACGGATGCGCATGGTAGACTGTTTTTATGGAAAAATAATAATTTTTTTAATTGACCTTTCTGTTTTAACAGTTGCAGATGGAGAATGTGTATGAAGCTGGGAAAGTAAATCTTGTAACCGTAATCCAATTGCTTAATGAAGCCTTAAAAATAGTGAAGCTTGAACACCGTCACAGTGGTGGCAAAGAGCTCCAGGTTGATCTTCAGTACATTGCAGCAAAGCTGAAATTTGAAACGGAAGTACTTGCTAGGTTAAGACACATGAGGTGAGAGCATTTATTTTCCCCCAGAGTGTAGTTTGCTTTTCAGATGATACCCTAAATGTCACACAAAAGTAGTTATGTCCTGTTTAGGTTATCTGTGATTGGGGTGCTATACAATGGTGGGAGATTGATACACGGATGGAGAGAAAACCTGCTCTGTTTGTCACAAAATCTCCCTAAAATAATATTGCCTTTTGATGACCGGTACGAACTGAGAGAAATCGTAACGGACAGATACGGGGCAGACATGTTTATTTTGTTGGTCAGGTAAATGTTTAGAAACTTAGACTGTTTAACTAATAATGTGTTACTGTTGCAGACACAAAATAAAAAGGGAAGATCTAGTAAATATTAACAAATCGATAGCTGACGCAGAGAGGGATTGGGAGAAAAAATGGAAGCGGATTCTAGGGAAGTCGCCTTTTGTGATCTTCAAAGGATTGAACCCTGTAAGTACAGTAGTTTCATCTACTTTAAATGTAAAGTTCTAGATTTGTATTTTACTTTTAAAGGATGGTTTATTCCAAGAATTGTCTTTCTACTTCAGGGTCCATAGGGTATCCACAGGATACCCTAGGGTATAGGTGTGACGTCAGTCATCGGGCACCATAGAGTTAAGCTTTCAGCCTCCCAGGATGCACTAGGGTCCCCCTCCTATACCCTGCCCCCGAGCCAAGGCACCTCAGTTTAGTTTGGTGCCCGGCCGGAGTCGGGTGCACCTGTTGGAGTGGGGGCTAAGAAGAGCCCCTGAAGCTTTCCTGCATGCAGCTGTGGCTGCACATCTGGATGTACAGCATGGACAGTCAGTCCTGATGTCCATGCTGTCTTCCCTACACCCCCGCCGGTACCAGAACGCAGGTACCGATCCGGGGATGCTGGTGAGCATCTGGGGTCACAGCTAGCGGTGATCCCAGATGTTCCGGACCATGGCTGGATTCAAGGGGGACAGCAAGGTAAGCAGCGGGGTCCCGCGGTGGGTCCCCGCTGTTACATGGTCCTGAGTCGCCAGGCAGGGGGCTCCCTGGGGACTGGCTGCAGCGTGGAGCCAGGTAAGAACCTGCGCTTCCACTACCCCCCTGGGACAGCGGACCGCAGCAGAGCAGTAGCGCTGCGGCGTCCCAGGGGTTAAATGCATGCCAGGGGAGCGCGCCTTCCCTGTCTCACCGCCGGCACCTCCCCCGCTGCACACAGCCCTTTCTGCACTCTGCCAACTGGCCCTGTGGCAGCGCTCCTCCCCCAGACCAGCCTCCTCTCTGCTCCTCGGCGGCCATCTTCCTGAATGCATGGTGACCGCTGCTGGAAGCCTGGAAGGAAGCATCTTGGTCTGGGTCCCCCTGCATACCTCTCCTCCGCTGTGGTCAGGTCTGTGTATGCAGTGCTGTGTCCTACCAGACCCTGTGTCTGCGTAGTTGAGTGGTTAGTGCAGGAATTTATTTTCTTTGCATTGTATGTGACTGTGCTAGCGCTGCTGCCTGTATTTTCTATTCTGACTGTCAGCTTTATTACTGTCCCTGTTCTTTCTGCTATGCCCGTGCGGTGCGGTGCTGCAGGGTGGTCTCTCACCTCTTTTAAAATACAATTGGTGAGAGGGGTCACATACTTAGTACCATCATGTCTGAAAGTGATTTTCCTCTCCGGCTACAGTGTACTACGTGTAAAGTACCTTTAGCGGAGGGCCTCTGCCGGCAGTGTTTGTCAATGGCGCGGCCCCTTACGGTTACAGCACCGGTACAGGAGCCGCCCTGGGCTTGTTTCGCTCAGGCACTTACAACCTTAGTGGGCCAGTTGGCTCCGCAGCCCGCGTTTACACTGATGGGTTTGTCCCAGCAGTCAGTGGTGTCGTCACCCATGCAGGGTTTCCCAAGACAATTGGTGGTACCCCGCAGTCTCCCTATTTCCCCTCTCCCGGTTTCTCAGGAGCCGGCGTGGGTTAACTCCCTGACGAGTTCTGTACAGCACTTGTCGGATGTGTTGCAGGGGGAGACTGTGATGCGGCCACATAAACGGCCGGTGGCGTCTGTCGGCTCCTTATGAGGATGACGAAGGGACGTCGGATGATGGGGAGATTCTGGATCCTTACGATCAGGAACCTCTCCATACTAAGGACGCTGACGCTAGGTCCAAGGTATATATTCCTGGACTTATTCGGGCAGTCCGCACAGCCTTGGTGATTGAGGACGAAGTTCCTCCAGCTGCTAAATCCAAGTATGCCTTTTTTAAGGATGTGAAGGGTGACGCCACAGTTTTTCCTCTTTCGGGTCAGTTAATGGACCATTTAGAGGAGGCGTGGAAACAGCCTGGCAAGCGATACCAGCCGCAGAGGCGCCTGGCAGTGGCTTATCCGTTCGCGGATAATTATTTTGCTAAGTGGGAATCCCCTCCACAGGTGGATTCTCATGTGACACGTCTTGTCCGTAGTGCCACATTGTCGATGCCATCCATGTCCTCCCTTAAGGATGCTACGGACTGCAAGGTGGAGATCTGCCTGAAGTCCGCTTATTCCCTTGTGGGGGGGGGGCAGCGCGGCCGGCTATGGCCATTTGCTGGGTTGCCAGAGCGATGGAGCGCTGGGCGGATTCATTGGAGGCGTCCTTTGATTCCGACTGTCCGGCCGAACAAACGGAGTTGACTGGTAATCTCCGTGATTCGGCCACTTATCAACGAGGCGGCCTTAGACAGTAGTACACTGGTGTCTCGAATTTCTTCAGCAGCAGTGGCTGCTCGTCGCACCTTGTGGTTGCGATCCTGGAAGGCGGAAGCTGACTCCAAAAAGGGTTTGGAGGAGTTGCCCTTTAACGGAGAAGTTTTCTTCGGTCCAGATCTGGACAAGATTGTGGCCACGCTGGCGGCAGCCAAATCGGCATGTCTCCCGTCAGCTGTGGCTCCTTCTGGTTCAGGGCAATCGTCCTTTCGGTCTTATAGGGCCCAGGGCATGCCCAAACCAGTCTTTTCCCCGACAGGCTTGCCCCAAAAAATCGGCCAAGCCCCGGAAGCAGGATGGAGTACCAGACGTCCGGCCCCTAAGCCTGATGACAAGCCTGCGGTCTGACGGTCCGGGCCTCCCGTTGGGGGATCCCAAAGTGGGAGGCCGCCTGCTGCAGTTCGCCCGGTGTTGGTCGATCACCACGACAGACACTTGGGTTCTCGAGGTGGTCTCCCACGGGTACGTCCTCTTTCCGGCACAGACCCCCGGCTCGATTCTTCACCACGGGTCTACCATCAGACCGGAACAAGGCCACGGAGCTGCGGAAGGTCTTGCACGCTATGCTCCAGGCTGGAGTTATAGTGCCTGTTCCATTCTCCCAGAGGGGCCAGGGTTTCTATTCAAATCTTTTTTTGGTGCAGAAACCCAATGGGTCGTATCATCCGATTCTCAACCTCAAAGCTCTCAAGTCTTTGCGGGTGCCGAAGTTTCGGATGGAGATCCTACGGTCCATCATTCTGGCGCTGGAACCTGGGGACTACATGGTGTCATTGGACATACAGGATGCTTACCTGCATGTCCCTATTCTTTTGCGCCATCAACGGTTCCTCAGGTTTGCAATCCGCAGCGACCACTTTCAGTTTCGGGCGTTACCTTTTGGCCTGGCGACAGCACCGCGTGTGTTCACCAAGGTGATGGCGGTCATGGCGGCTTCTCTGCGGCTGCAGGGAGTCCGCATGTTGCCGTACTTGGACGACCTGTTATTAGTGGCAGGATCTCCAGAGCTCCTTCTACGCCACTTGGACCTGACCATTGCGCTGCTGCAACGGCACGGCTGGTTAATCAACTGGCAGAAGTCCACTCTAATCCCGTCTCGGCGGATTCTGCACCTCGGAGCCTTATTGGACTCGGGACAGCAAAGGATCTTTGTGACGGAGGAAAAGATCTCTGCTTTACAATCGAGGGTGTGCAGTTGTCTGCACAGCCGCCGGGTGTCTCTACACTCGGCGATGAGGTTACTTTGCTCCATGGTGTCAGTGTTCGACATGGTGGAATATGCCCAGTTTCACTCCAGACCTCTGCAGCACCTGATCCTGTCCAAGTGGAACGGGCTGCCTCAGTCTCTAAAGTCCCAGACGATGTTGCTCACCCCGGAGGTTTGCCTGTCCCTTGCCTGGTGGTTTCAGACTACCCATCTCAGCAAGGGAAGTCCGTTCTGGGTTCCAAATTGGGTCCTGTTGACAACGGACGCCAGTCTTCGGGGCTGGGGAGCAGTTTCGGGTCCACACTTGTTCCAGGGCAGGTGGACGCCGACAGAAGCGGAGCTTCCAATAAATATCTTGGAACTCCGTGCGGTCTTCAATGCTCTCCAGCAGGCACATCTGGTTCTCCAGGGTCGCCCGGTGCAGGTCCAGTCGGACAACGCTACCACCGTGGCCTACATAAACAGGCAAGGAGGAACACGAAGTCGGGCGGCTCTCGTAGAGGTGTCTCGGATCCTAGTATGGGCGGAGCGCAATCTTACGGCCATATCAGCGGTCTTCATCCCGGGAGTGCTAAATTGGGAGGCGGACTTTCTAAGTCGCCAGGACGTTCATCCGGGGGAATGGTCCCTGCACCCGGACGTTTTTCAACTGCTGGTGGACAGGTGGGGTCTTCCAGAGATCTACCTCATGGCGTCCCGGCACAACAACAAGTTGCCGGTGTACGGGTCTCGCACAAGGGACGAAGAGGCGTCTCTGGTGGATGCTCTGTCCGTCCGGTGGACGTTCCGGTTCGCGTACCTGTTTCCTCCGATTTCCCTTCTTCCACGGGTAATCCGTAAATTCAAACAGGAAGGAGGGACGCTCCTGTTGATAGCTCCCGCGTGGCCCAGACGGCACTGGTTCTCAGACCTTCAGGGTCTGTCCGTGGACAGTCCTCTGCGGTTGCCGCTACGACCGGACCTTCTGTCGCAGGGTCCTTGTCTTCACCCGGACTTGACTCGGCTGTCTTTGACGGCGTGGCTGTTGAGACAGCCATGTTGAGGTCCAGGGGGTTTTCCAGCTCTGTGGTGCGTACCATGTTGCGAGCTCGGAAACCGTCGTCCGCGACGATATACCATCGCGTGTGGCATACGTTCTTCCAATGGTGTCGACCGAGAGGTTATGCACCGCGGGAGTTTCGTCTGTCTAGGATACTTGCCTTCCTACAAGCGGGACTAGATCATGGGCTTCGCCTTGCTTCTTTGAAGGTACAGGTTTCGGCCCTGTCTGTCTGGTTTCACCGTAGGATTGCTACAATCCTGGATGTGCGCACCTTTATGCAAGGTGTTCTCCGCATTCAGCCGCCCTATGTTCCACCTGTGGCGCCTTGGAATTTGGCTGTGGTCCTGAGGGCTCTCCAGGGACCACCGTTTGAACCACTGGGCTCAGTGGATCTTAAATGGCTAACGGCTAAGACTGTTTTCCTTCTGGCCATAGCTTCGGCCAGACGTGTTTCTGATTTAGGGGCTCTCTTGTAGACCCCCTTTCTTGATTTTTCATGAGAACAGGGCTGTGCTCCGCACTCTGCCTGAATTTCTTCCCAAAGTTGTTTCCCAGTTTCATGTTAACGAGGAAATAGTTGTTCCGGCCTTTAACTCACCTGGTCTTTCAGTGGGTGAGGCCACTTTGGATGTTGTGCGGGCCTTAAGGACTTATGTTGACCGCACTTCTTCGTTTAGGAAGTCGGACGCCTTGTTTGTCCTCTATGGCTTCCGTAAAAAGGGTTGGCCTGCTTCAAAGCAAACTTTGGCAGCCTGGATCCGTATGGCTATCTCTGAAGCTTATCTTCATGAAGGTCTGCCGGTTCCTCCTTCTTTGAAGGCTCATTCCACTAGGTCTGTGGGTCCTTCGTGGGCAGCTCGACGTGGTGCCTCTGCAGTCCAGATCTGCAAGGCTGCTACTTGGTCCTCTGTCCATACCTTTGTGAGGTATTACAGGTTTGACACCTTCGCCTCTCAGGATGCTTCCTTCGGGCGGCGAATTCTCCTTTCAGCACAGGAGCGTCCCCACCCTTAAAGGATACTGCTTTGGTACATCCCCAAGGTATCCTGTGGATACCCTATGGACCCTGAAGTAGAAAATGAGATATGGTAAGAACTTACCTTTGTTATCTCTATTTCTACGAAGTCCATAGGGTTCCACAGGACTCCCGCCCTGTCGCATCTGTGCTGCAGATGGCCTTTGGTCTGGTCACCGGTTTTCCTGTCTGCCTCTGGTGAGAGTGATTCTTGTGTATCCAGATCTTCTTTCTCTCTCTTCCTTCTCCTCCTCCGGCCTATGGCTTGGTAACTGAGGTGCCTTGGCTCGGGGGCGGGGTATAGTAGGGGGACCCTAGTGCATCCTGGGAGGCTGAAAGCTTAACTCTATGGTGCCCGATGACTGACGTCACACCTATACCCCAAGGTATCCTGTGGAACCCTATGGACTTCGTAGAAATAGAGATAACAAAGGTAAGTTCTTACCGTATCTCATATTTTCATATCCTGAAGCATAAATCCAATACATTGTGTGTGTGTGTGTATGTATATATGTATATATATATATATATATATATATATATATATATATATATATATATATATATATATATATTCGGCCATTAAAGAAGTCCTTTTAAAATTTGTTTTAATAGAAATTCTCTCCACTCTTCTTTTCTATGACCTATGATTATCTGCTACGCATATCCATTTGTTTACATTAAACTCAAATAGTGGCTTTACTTTATTAAACATTGTCACACAGACATCCTAGAATGCGGATGCACTTTATTGGATTCTGCTGTCAGCAGGGTTTGTCTTTTTGCGCTGCAACAATGGAGTGCTGTTACATCCCCATCCTAATGTAGTATTTCTTGTTTGTCAGGTTCTAGAACTGCAGCCTCCTCTTGCTCCTTTTTCATTTGACCCTGCAGCAGAAGAAGAATTAAGCAGCAGTGTTTTTAGCCAATACCCTGTGTCCCTCCCAGGTGAGAAACTTTAATACCATCCGTTTAAATACCATATGGATCACTGTTCATCTTATTTTGTCCAAAACAGGTTGTTTCAGACTATTAGACGTTAAACATTGAAGTGAGTGGGGCTAAGAGGATCAGGTAGACTCATGTGAGGAGGGTAATGGGCGGGGGCGAGGTTAATACTTGATGAGCACGGAATGCCAGTGCTCAGAATACCGGCGGTCAAAATCTAGACACCGGCATCTCAACAGGGTTATGATAGACATCTGTTTTTATCCTCCCCCTCTCCCTACCCTAACACCCCTAAAATGGTGTCTAAACCTAACCTCCCCCTCCCCGTACTCTAAATCTCAACCTCCCACTAGTGCCTAACCAACCCCCTCCCAACCCTGCTACTTACCTTTTGATATTCCGGCAGTCCAGATGCTGGCATCGGTATTCTGACAGTTGCATGGATTCTGGCGCCGGCCTTCAGCGCGCCGGGATACTGAATGTATCCAGTTAATACAACTAGCACTTTTAGTTGCTATTCAGGCCCTTGTCTTCAGCAGCTTTTAGTTTTTCCATTGGTTTGCCTGTCACAGGAAGGTGTGTGTCTGTGTGTAAAGAAGTACAATTATTCAAAGGTATCTGCTTGTAATGTACAGGTAGAAGGGGTGTGGTTTTTTTTTTTTTTTTTTTTTTTTTTTTTTTTTTTTTTTTACCTCCCTCAAAATAATGACAACCTAATTGTTGTATTCTGAGTGCCCAAAATGAATAATTACACACATGCCATAGGAACATTGTAAGCATTCTGTTGATTTTAATATATACACTGCAACAAAATTGGGGCTCTAATTTAATCTGCTTTAAGATTGAACAAACATTTTTTTAAAGGATAATTCCACACAACACTGGATTGTCGATACTGTTAGGCATTTGGGGTTTGGAGTGATGCCATAATCCCAGTGATTATATCATTCAGTATTGGTCAACTTAATTCAGTTTTGGGTGAAATTGTCAATTATATGGGCATGATCCTTTAAATAATAAAATATAAATGGGTATATTATCCATGCCTCTTGTTCTATCAGTCAATCCTCAGTGTAACCGTTATATAGTTAAAAGCAATTTAAATAACTGTTAAATTATAACAAAAGGAGAATTTGTACACACATTGCTAACTACCTATACGCTCATCATTGTTCAATCATTAAATACACTGTTATAAATTCAGGAATTGCAGTAAATTATGGCTATGCTCTGGATTATTCCAATCATGGTTTTGAAATCTGACCAAGTCATCTGGGCAAACTACAGAAGATGAGTTACTGTAAAAAAAAAAAAAAAAAAATCTATCCAGTTGGCTACAATGTGTTCTTGCCTGCCTTTGGGCATCGGGGTATCTCCTGGTTACAGGAATGAATGTCATTCTTTTTGTAATCAATAGATTCCTCCAACAAAGATCCAAATGTTAAGGACAAAGGTTATGACTCCTTCACAAGTTTTATGGATTCTGCGTTATTCACACCCTCTAGAAGGTAAGCATTTTACATTTGGTTTATTTTCTTAAACCAGAGCTCAATTTTGAGCTTCATGGCAAAGGATGTGAATACTTGTGATTTCTTATCTATTTTAATTTTGCAAAAAACTTTCTACACGTTGTCATTTTGGGGTATTGTGTGTAGAATTTTGAGGACAAAAATGAATTTATTCCATTTTGGAATAAGGCTGTAACGTAACAAAATGTGGAAAAAGTAAAGCGCTGTGAATACTTTCCAGATGTACTGTAAAGCCCCTGGAATAATTTGGTCTGGCCCTCTGAGCTTTTTTTCTGCTAATCTCATCTGGCTAGCAGGGTGCCCAGAAAGGCACACTGCAGCCAGAATCTATGCAGCAGTGCCGCCTGGAGCATCTTTGAGATGCTGCAGACTGTCATACCGCTGCCCTTACAGCTCCCCAGAGCATCCTGAGGCTACTCCAGGCATTGCTGTAATCGCCAGCGATTGTGGCTCTGCCCCCGAGTTACATCACATGGAGGAGGCGTGGCCTGCACCAGGGACAAGAATAATGTTATAAAGATCAATATTTCCCCACCCCTGGTGTAGTTTGCTCTCTGAACCTTTGTCTTAAGCAGCTTTTCATTTGTTTTCACTGCTGCTTGCGGCTTGTTTAATTTGTAAAATTATTCAGTTGGATATCTGCTTGTAGTGTTGCACAGGTAGCTGTGAAGGCAACATAGGTTCGTAGCAGTGTCTGTCCTTCCAGATGCTGTAATTTTGATGTGACTTTCAGGAGTAGTGAAACAGTTTGCACGTTGAACATGTGTTAATGGTAACATGTGGCCCTCACCTCCCAAAACCAGCATTAACTGAAGGTAAGAGTCAGCTTGTGCCTACTGCTTTTGGTGCTGATGTACGGTCTCTGTGCCTTATTTGCACTCTTAATGAGCTGTGAGTACCAAGTAGCTATTTTTTTACATCTATTATATAATTCTACAGTGTGTCCATGACGTGCAGTGTGTTGGACGGTGGCAGACAGCTCCCAATGCCATGCATGAGGCATAAAACTCACAGCATTGACATTAAACACACACTGGATCAGCTGTGCCAGCACACCTTGATAGACTCAAGAAAATACAGAGTCTCAAAAGTGCTGTGTGTGAAAGAAGGTGCTTTTACGATAAGATGCTTAGTAGCGACAGAGCACGTACAAAATAGCAGGGCTGAAGGGGAGAAAAAAAAATCTGCCTAAACAGTCTAATCTATTTAAAGAGTGCAGATTGGTAGGTAGATTTGCAGTGTTTGCCAAGTGACTGAATGTAAATCAGTGTCCCTGTTGTTTGACCCAAAAGCCTTCTGAATCTGATTTTTTTTTTTTTTTTTCCCTTGTATAAGATCCCTTTAGAACACTGTATGAAAGATGTGGGATTTTAGGCTTTGACTAGGAGTCAAATTCTGATGCGTCAAAACGAAAACATGTAATTGATATATTATGGAAAATCTAGACTGGCTATAAAGGTCGATTATGTCTGGATTGGTGAAAGATGAGGGAGATGGGTAAGGATAAAGACAGGATGGAGAGGTATAAGCAGGAAATACAGTAGAGTTGTAATAGTAAGAAGTATATTAAAGAGAAAAGTAGGAGAATGAACAAATTAAGTCTGTAGTCTATAAAGTCAGTATGCAATGGTCCTATTAACTTTACTAGCATTTTGGTGATGCAGTGATTAGCAGATACTCAGTGTAGAGCTAGTAGAATAACGGAAAGGTTGAACACAACGGTTAAAGAATTGGGGGGGGAGATGCTCTAAGCCTTGGAGAGAGAGTACCAACCAATCAGCTCCTGTCATTGTTCAAACACCACCTGTAAAGTGAGTTAGGAGATGATTGGTTGGTACTTTATTACACTACACTTTTTATTCTAGTGCCATGTTGTCATCAAGGCATTTGAACACTTTTTTTTTTTTTTTTTTTTTTTTTAAGGGTGATTATGCTTGAGCACAGGTGGCTAAATCTAAGTGAGTGAGGTGATATGATTAAAACCTAGAGGTCAATTCAGCTAGGTGACAGTTGGGTCCTGTGATCTGTTTTCATGGCGTACTTGCACTGCGCATTTCATTTGTAATCAAATTCCAAACTCACATGAATTTTTATTCAAAGGAATTCTGGGTGTGTTTTCTTTTGTGCACATCCCAGTGAGCAGGTGGAAAGGTAGGGAAAATCTTCGGGACACAGTGCAGAACCTCTGTTACACCCCTCCCAAAAAATCATCAGGCACTTGGAGGGTTTTAAATTCCATTATTTGGCCAATAAAGACATATCTGTCTTCAGGTGAATTTCTTTAAAAAGCTCAATGAGTTAAAAGATGTGGGACAGGTACATGGAGGTGTTGGATTAGTGGGACTGGGGTTTTAGAACTCAGATGAGGGAAGTGTAAAGTAGTTTTGCAGTGTTTTTATACAAGTTTGAGAGTTTAAATTTACATTTTCTGTACACCAAAATGCTGGAAAGACTTTACTGATAAACGACAGTTTAAAAACATCCAGTACTTTCCTTATGACCACTAACAGCCTTTTATATGATCTTGTTATCGCGGTTGTCACTTTTGGTGGTCGAGAATGGCCTACCCACTTTTTCATTCACTTCCAAGTCACGCACAGTCGCTGCAGCTATCGCAAATTGGCTTTTCTAATTGGATCTCACATTTCTTGAGTGCACTCATTTGTGCAGTGTATGTGTTTCATAAAACAAGCTTTCGCAAACTTGCTCCTAATTGGATTGAGCCCCAAGACTTAAGTGTGCTTTCGGACCTATTTTGAGAAGCACTGTTCTAAGAGGAAATTATAAAGGGAAATCTATTGGTAATTCTACATTTCTGAAATTATTGGAATTACAAATGGTAATGTTAAAATAATGAGATGGTAAGTGTTTCAGGAGTAACCCTAAATAAAAGTGACAAGGATGATACTAAATGAGTGCAAGGAATTGGCCATGTAAAATGGGAAGTCAAGCTGAGACTTGCAGTAGTAGGTTGTGAATGCTTTTCACCACAAGTTCTTTTTAGGAAAAAATAGTCACAGTGGTTTTTATAAATTTTTAATTATTTTACCCCGCAGGAAATCTCTACCATTTCTTAACAAGGTGACTCCCAGTAAACGCAGAATGTCCCTGAATGAAAAGGTGAGCTTTTTTTTTTTTTTTTCTTTAATGAAACTCATTTATGCACATCTTTTAAAATAAAGTTTTTGTGTAAATCTGTGAAAATGGAATCTCTCTTCTCCGGTGGGGGATACTGGAATCTTGGTATATGAGTGGACATGTGAATCTAAGCACTTTCAAATGTTGGTACTGAAACTGTCTGCTTCCTCTCTTTATACCCAACAGCCACCAATGTTTTTACATTTTTTTTTTTTTTTTTTTAGTGCCCGAGAGCCAGATGCTTTCGGAGATTTTAGATAATTGATTAAACTTTGCGCTCTAATGGGGGGGGGTTTGGGAGGAGATGAGGTGGTCTGTGCGCAGCTTTCCTTAGAGATGACCGGTCTCTAAATATGCATATGAAGGTGGGAATAGGCAGCGCTGCACAGGTGAGGACGGTGGAAGGTAAGAGGCGGGAAAAGGGATTCCAAAAGGGCAGCAGGATGGTGGTGGTTCTTTCTGGTGGTGTGCAGGCCCAAACTAAACTCAGAACAGTGTGATGATCCTGGTGAGTTCAAGGGGGTGCGTTCAAACCCTGTGTATGCTGATGGTGATAGTCAATCATGCGATTAGCTGGTGGGCTTGCATTTAACCCAGTTTAATACAGTCCAGTGCTAGAGGCGGTGTCCCGCTTAGGCTAGGTCACTTACCGGTAAGTGTGGTTGTTTGGGTAGTGACTGGTGCCTTGTGTCCTTGTCGCTGCCTTGTGCTGGTGTGAGACCGGGCACATTGTATTGTGTGTTCGCTTGGTCCTGGCTCCTGTAGCAGGATCATGTGAATCTGTGGTAATCTGGATGCTGGCCGGGACGGGCTGGCTGAGTCTTGCTGTGCTGCGCACTGTGACACTGTTCATGATGCCGGCGGGGTTGTTAGGCGCTGGCTGCTTCTTGTTGTGCTGCCCACTGTGATGCTGATGGTGGTGCATGGGTGTTTGCCGTTGTGGGTACCTCTGGGGGTTTGCTGTTGTAGCAATTCAGCTGCCCTATACTCCCACTACCGGGAAATCCTCGTGGGGTGCTTGTGACAGGCCGGGGGGCATGATGACTCTGCGTTCCTCACTGCCTTAACTTTCAGTCCCTGTGTCTTGCGTCTTTTGCTTCAGATGGTAATAGGCTTATTCCAGTTCAGTTGTTCTGTATTATTGTGGGTGAGCGTGGATGTGAAATAGGTGGGCTGCCCGTTTGTCTGATCCAACGTGTTTCAGCACTGAGTGACTTCCAAATGTTGGTACTGAAACAGGCTGCTTCCTTTCTATATACCCCACAGCCACCAGTGTTTTTTCTACTTCAGGGTATATAGGGTATCCACAGGATACCTTGGGGTATAGGTGTGACGTCAGTCATCGGGCACCATAGGGGGGGGGCAGCAGTGCGGCCGGCTATGGCCATTTGCTGGGTTGCCAGAGCGATGGAGCGCTGGGCGGATTAATTGGAGGCTTCCTTTGATTCCGACTGTCCGGCCGAACGAACGGAGTTGATTGGTAATCTCAGTGATTCGGCCACTTATATCAACGAGGCGGCCTTAGACAGTAGTACACTGGTGTCTCGAATTTCTTCAGCAGCAGTGGCTGCTCGTCACACCTTGTGGTTACGATCCCGGAAGGCGGACGCTGACTCCAAAAAGGGTTTGGAGGCGTTGCCCTTTAACTGAGAAGTTCTCTTCGGTCCAGATCTGGACAAGATCGTGGGCACGCTGGCGGCAGCCAAATCGGCATGTCGGCCGCGGCTCCTTCTGGTTCAGGACCATCGTCCTTTCGGTCTTATAGGGCCCAGGGCAGGCCCAAACCACAGTCTTTTCCCCGACAGGCTGGTCCCAAGAAATCGGCCAAGCTCCGGAAGCAGGCATGGAGTACCAGACGTCTGGCCCCTAAGCCTGATGACAAGCTTGCGGCCTGATGGTCCGGGCCTCCGATTGGGGGATCCCAAAGTGGGAGGCCGCCTGCTGCAGTTCGCCCGGTGTTGGTCGATCACCACGACAGACACTTGGGTTCTCGAGGTGGTCTCCCACGGGTACGCCCTCTCCGGCACAGACCCCCGGCTCGGTTCTTCACCACGGGTCTACCATCAGACCGGAACAAGGCCACAGAGCTGCGGAAGGTCTTGCACACTATGCTCCAGGCTGGAGTTATAGTGCCTGTTCCATTCTCCCAGAGGGGCCAGGGTTTCTATTCAAATCTTTTTTTGGTGCAGAAACCCAATGGGTCCGTATCGTCCGATTCTCAACCTCAAAGCTCTCAACAAGTCTTTGCGGGTGCCGATGTTTCGGATGGAGATCCTACTGTCCATCATTCTGGCGCTGGAACCTGGGGACTACATGGTGTCATTGGACATACAGGACGCTTACCTGCATGTCCCTATTCTTTTGCGCCATCAACAGTTCCTCAGGTTTGCAATCCGCAGCGACCACTTTCAGTTTCGGGCGTTACCTTTTGGCCTGGCGACAGCACCGCGTGTGTTCACCAAGGTGATGGCGGCTTCTCTGCGGCTGCAGGGAGTCCGCATGTTGCCGTACTTGGACGACCTGTTATTAGTGGCAGGATCTCCAGAGCTCCTTCTACGCCACTTGGACCTGACCATTGCGCTACTGCAACGGCACGGCTGGTTAATCAACTGGCAGAAGTCCACTCTAATCCCGTCTTGGCGGATTCTGCACCTCGGAGCCTTACTGGACTCGGGACAGCAAAGGATCTTTGTGACGGAGGAAAAGATCTCTGCTTTACAATCGAGGGTGTGCAGTTGTCTGCACAGCCGCCGGGTGTCTCTACACTCGGCGATGAGGTTACTTTGCTCCATGGTGTCAGTGTTCGACATGGTGGAATATGCCCAGTTTCACTCCAGACCTCTGCAGCACCTGATCCTGTCCAAGTGGAACGGGCTGCCTCAGTCTCTAAAGTCCCAGACGATGTTGCTCACCCCGGAGGTTCGCCTGTCCCTTGCCAGGTGGTTGCAGACGACCCATCTCAGCAAGGGACGTCTGTTCTGGGTACCAAATTGGGTCCTGTTGACAACGGACGCCAGTCTTCGGGGCTGGGGAGCAGTTTCGGGTCCACACTTGTTCCAGGGCAGGTGGACGCCGACAGAAGCGGAGCTTCCAATAAATATCTTGGAACTCCGTGCGGTCTTCAATGCTCTCCAGCAGGCACATCTGGTTCTCCAGGGTCGCCCGGTGCAGGTCCAGTCGGACAACGCTACCACCGTGGCCTACATAAACAGGCAAGGAGGAACCCGAAGTCGGGCGGCTCTCGTAGAGGTGTCTCGGATCCTGGTATGGGCGGAGCGCAATCTTCCGGCCATATCAGCGGTCTTCATCCCGGGAGTGCTAAATTGGGAGGCGGACTTTCTAAGTCGCCAGGACGTTCATCCGGGGGAATGGTCCCTGCACCCGGACGTTTTTCAACTGCTGGTGGACAGGTGGGGTCTTCCAGAGATCGACCTCATGGCGTCCCGGCACAACAACAAGTTGCTGGTGTACTGGTCTCGCACAAGAGCCGAAGAGGCGTCTCTGGTGGATGCTCTGTCCGTCCGGTGGACGTTCCGGTTCGCGTACCTGTTTCCTCCGATTTCCCTTCTTCCACGGGTAATCCGGAAATTCAAACAGGAAGGAGGGACGCTCCTGTTGATAGCTCCCGCGTGGCCCAGACGGCACTGGCTCTCAGACCTTCAAGGTCTATCCGTGGACAGTCCTCTGCAGTTGCCGTTACGACCGGACCTTCTGTCGCAGGGTCCTAGTCTTCACCCGGACCTGGCTCGGCTGTCTTTGACGGCGTGGCTGTTGAGACAGCCATGTTGAGGTCCAGGGGGTTTTCCAGCTCTGTGGTGCGTACCATGTTGCGAGCTCGGAAACCGTCGTCCGCGAGGATATACCATTGCGTGTGGCATACGTTCTTCCAATGGTGTCGACCGAGAGGTTATGCACCGCGGGAGTTTCGTCTGTCTAGGATACTTGCCTTCCTACAAGCGGGACTAGATCATGGGCTTCGCCTTGCTTCTTTGAAGGTACAGGTTTCGGCCCTGTCTGTCTGGTTTCACCGTAGGATTGCTACAATCCCGGATGTGCGCACCTTTATGCAAGGTGTTCTCCGCATTCAGCCGCCCTTTGTTCCACCTGTGGCGCCTTGGGATTTGGCTGTGGTCCTGAGGGCTCTCCAGGGACCGCCGTTTGAACCACTGGGCTCAGTGGATCTTAAATGGCTAACAGCTAAGACTGTTTTCCTTCTGGCCATAGCTTCGGCCAGACATGTTTCTGATTTAGGGGCTCTTGTAGACCCCCTTTCTTGATTTTTCATGAGAACAGGGCTGTGCTCCGCACTCTGCCTGAATTTCTTCCCAAAGTTGTTTCCCAGTTTCATGTTAACGAGGAAATAGTTGTTCCGGCCTTTAACTCACCTGGTCTTTCAGTGGGTGAGGCCACTTTGGATGTTGTGCGGGCCTTAAGGACTTATGTTGACTGCACTTCTTCGTTTAGGAAGTCGGACGCCTTGTTTGTCCTCTATGGCTTCCGTAAAAAGGGTTGGCCTGCTTCAAAGCAAACTTTGGCAGCCTGGATCCGTATGGCTATCTCTGAAGCTTATCTTCATGAAGGTCTGCCGGTTCCTCCTTCTTTGAAGGCTCATTCCACTAGGTCTGTGGGTCCTTCGTGGGCAGCTCGACGTGGTGCCTCTGCAGTCCAGATCTGCAAGGCTGCTACTTGGTCCTCTGTCCATACCTTCGTGAGGTATTACAGGTTTGACACCTTCGCCTCTCAGGATGCTTCCTTCGGGCGGCGGATTCTCCTTTCAGCACAGGAGCGTCCCCGCCCTTAAAGGATACTGCTTTGGGACATCCCCAAGGTATCCTGTGGATACCCTATGGACCCTGAAGTAGAAAATGAGATATGGTAAGAACTTACCTTTGTTATCTCTATTTCTACGAAGTCCATAGGGTTCCACAGGACTCCCGCCCTGTCGCACCTGTGCTGCAGAGGGGCTTTGGTCTGGTCACCGGTTTTCCCGTCTCCCTCTGGTGAGAGTGTGATTCTTGTGTGTATCCAGATCTTCTTTCTCTCTTCCTTCTCCTCCTCCGGCCTATGGCTTGGTAACTAACTGAGGTGCCTTGGCTCGGGGGTGGGGTATAGGTGTGGGACCCTAGTGCATCCTGGGAGGCTGAAAGCTTAACTCTATGGTGCCCGATGACTGACGTCACACCTATACCCCAAGGTATCCTGTGGAACCCTATGGACTTCGTAGAAATAGAGATAACAAAGGTAAGTTCTTACCATATCTCATATTTTTGTTTTTAGTGCCCGAGAGCCGGATGCACTTGGAGATTGTTGGATAACGTTTTTGGATTTTTTTCCCCCTTGCAGGGCAGTTTGTTCTCCTTAGGGAGGTTTATTATTATTATTTTTTTTGATATTTTTTTTATGGTGCATGAAAACAATTAAGAGTGAGTGATTCCTTCCTCCAAGCCCGAGACCACTTCCTACGTGGGAACTTTTTTCCATTTTAGACTCAAATCTCTACCTCTGTAGTGAATTGAGTCTCCAGTGTATTCCCTACCCACTGGCCGTAATGGCTTTTACAATTGTGGCTAACTACTTCTCTGGCCCAGGGCTCATTAGCTGTGTGGTGATCGAGAACTTGTGGGGCAGAGGGGTCCAGCGGCATCACCTGTCTGGGGACAGACCAGCGACACTACGGCCCGGCAGGTGTGTGGGGGAAGGGTGTTTTCTGCGGCCTCGTCTTCAGCTTTTCAGTCGCTGTTACAGGGTGACATGCCTCCAAAAGGCGTCTACGCGTCCAGTGCTGGCTACGCATTTAACGGACACTGACGTGTCTTCAGATGACTGGGAGGTACATGAGGACACAGTCTCTACCTCTTGAGCCGTGGCGTCCGAGTCAGTCCTCCATTAATGTGCCGGCTTTGGTTAGGGCGGTGCGGGCCATCCTTCACAGAGAGGATGATGCACTGGCCCCTAGGTCGAAGTATCCTAATTTTAAGAAGGCTAAGGTGACTTCAACTGGATCATCCATGGCCATCTCCTGGGTGGCTAAAGCCTTTGAGAGCTGGGCCAACGCATTAGAGGATACCTTTCCAGACAATGCTCCGGAATGTCCAGAGAGCGTTAATTGGACAGATGAGAGATGCTGCTTCCTTTATTGGGGAAGCGTCTTTAGATGCAAGTCTACTGACCTCTAGGGTTTCGGCGTCAGCAGTATCTGCTCGCCGGTCCTTGTGGCTGAGATCCTAGAGAGCAGACGCAGATTCTAAGAAGGGCCTGGAGGCCTTACCCTTTAATGGAGAGTTGTTGTTTGGTCCAGACTTGGACAAAATAGTGGATACTCTGGCTAAATCCAAGTCAGCTTTCCTCCCTTTGACTACAACGCATGCTAAGGTCAGGAGCTCTGCCTTTCGGGTTCAGGGTAAGGCCAATGGTCAGTCCTTCCCGAGACAGTCGGCGACCAAGGCCGCCTCTAAGCCCAAAAAGCAAGCCTGGAGTGCTATTCGCCCTTTTTCCAAGCAGGAAGATAAACCTTCTGCCTGATGGGATGGGCCTCCCTCTGGGGGACCCCAGAGTGGGCGGCCGACTTCTTCAACTTGCCCAGTGCTGGCACAATACCACCACGAATGCCTGGGTTCGAGAAGTGGTCTCCCAGGGGTACGCCCTGTCTTTTCGGCACAGACCGCCCCACAAGTTTTCTGCACGAGTCCTTCTCTGGACAAAACCAAAGCTTTGCAGATTCAGATGGCTATAGAGTCCTTACTTACAGCCGGGGTCATTGTTCCTGTTCCTCAGTCTCAACGTGGGACGGGGTACTACTCTGTTTCTGGTGCAGAAACCCAATGGTTCTCATCGCCCTATCCTCAGTTTGAAGTCTCTAAACAGGTTCCTCAAGTTCAGGATGGAAACGTTACGTTCCATCATTCTGGTGATGGAACTGGGGAATTACATGGTCTCCCTGGATATCCAGGACGCCTACCTCAATGTTCCTATAGCGCCTTCACCCAGCGGTATCTGAAGTTTGCTATACTGCAACATCACTACCAGTTTCGGGCGCTACCCTTTGGCCTCTCCACGGCACCAAGGTGATGGCGATCATGGCCGCCGACTTTCGGAGCCAGGGTATACGGCTGTTGCCGTATCTAGACGACCTCCTCCCTGCTGGCAAGTTACCCGGAGGTACTGCTTCAGCATCTCCACCTGACGATCACTTGCCTGCAAGTACAGGGGTGGTTGATAAATTGGAAAAAGTCCTCCCTGATCCCATCACAACGGATGGTTTATTTGGGAGCCCTGCTAGATTCTCGTCACCAAAGATCTTTCTGACTCCAGAGAAGGTCTCCTCCCTACAGCTGCTGATACAGTTGCCTGAGCAGTTGCCGAATGTCTGTCAACTCAGCAATGAGAGCTCTGGGGTCCATGGTGTCGGCATTCAACATGGTGGAATTTGCCCAGTTCCATTCCAGGCCACTGCAGGGGTTGATTCTATCCGAATGGAACGGGTTACCTCACCGAATCCGATCTCAGATGCTGGTATTGTCCCCAGAAGTTCGCCTGTCTTTAGCTTGGTGGCATCAGACAGCTCATCTCATGAAGGGGCGCCCCTTTTGGATCCCGGACTGGGTTCTGCTCACAACAGATGCCAGTCTCCGGGGTTAGGGGGCAGTGACCGGCTCATTGTCATTTCAGTGCCGTTGGACTGTGGAGGAAGCGGTTCTCCCAATCAACATTCTGGAACTGCAGGCCGTGTACAGGGCTCTGCAGTCGTTCGGCACCGCTCCTTCAAGGAAGGGCAGTACAGGTGCAGTCCGACAACGCCACCAAGGTGGCGTTTATCAATCACCAGGAAGAAACTTGCAGTCGAGCTGCGATGTCGGAGGTGTCTCGCTTCCTAGCTTTGGTGGAGTGCCACCTTCCAGCAATCTCGGCAGTCTTCATCCCGGGAGTCCTCAATTGGGAGGCGGACTTCCTCGGCCGTCACGACGTGCATCCCAGGGAATGGTCGCTTCACCCAGAGGTATTTCAGCTTCTCGTGGACAAATGGGGACTGCCGGAGTTGGACCTGATGGCCTCATGTCAGAATCACAAGTTGTCTCTGTACGGGTCAAGGGCAAGAGACGCTGGCGCAAGTCTGGTGGACACGCTGTTGGTGAAATGGACGTTTCAATTGGCGTATCCTTTTCCTCCAATATCACTGCTGCCTCGGGTTCTGTGAAAATTCAAGTAGGACACTGGCACGCTTCTGCTGGTGGCTCCAGCTTGGCCCAGACGTCCTTAGGCTCCGCAGATCGGAGTACCATCTATCGACGCTCCGTACCTTCTACCTCAGCGTCGGGACCTGCTGTCTCAGGGGCCCTGCCTTTACCCGGATCTGCGTCGGTTGTCTAACTGTGTGGCTCTTGAGACAGCCGTCTTAAGGTCTCGGGACTTTTCAAGCTCTGTTATTAGTACCATGCTGAGGACACGCAAGCCTGCTTCCGCACCGGTTTACCACAATTTGGCACACTTGCTTTTGGTGGGGAGTCCAGAAACTATGATCCGCAAGTGTTCAGGGTTTCTAGGATTTTGGCTTTTCTTCAGTCAGGTTTGGACCTAGGCTTACGTCTTGCCTCTGAAGGTTCATGTGTCTGCACTGAATGTGTGGTTCCAACGTAGGATCGCTACACTGCCAGATGTTCACACCTTTTTCCAAGGTGTACTTCGAATCCAGCCTCCCTTTGTGCCTCCAGTGGTGCCGTGGGACTTGGCGGTGGTTCTTCGGGCCCTGCAGGGTCCTCCTTTTTTGAGCCTCTTGAGTCAGTGGAACTCAAGTGGTTGACATTTAAGACTGGTTTTTCTCCTGGCAATTGCTTCAGCCAGGAGGGTGTCAGAATTGGGGGTGCGTTCCTGTCGTCCCCCTTTTCTGATTTTTCACCAGGACAGAGCGGTGCCTCGCACTCGTTCTGAGTTTCTGCCTAAAGTGGTTTCCAAGTTCCACATTAATCAAAAAATTGTTGTGCCAGTTTTTTGGTCTCCTGATGTTTCAGCTGGTGAGGCTTCCTTAGATGTAGTCCGTGCTCTCAGAATTCATGTGGACCAGACTGATTCCATAAGGAAGTCTGTTTCCTTGTTTGTCCTCTTTGTTGGCAGGCCAACCCCTCGTGAAAACCAAACAAACTTTTGGCCCGTTGGCTTTCTGTTTGTGAGGCTTAAATGCAGGAGGGTTTACCTGTTCCAGCCTCCGTTAAGGCTCATTCCACTCTGTCTGTGGATCCTTCTTGGGCTGCTAGCCATGGCGCCTCTGCTGTTCAGCTATGTAAGTGGCTACCTGGTCTTCCATTCAGACATTTTTGAGGTTCTATGCATTTGACACCTTTGCCTCTCACGATGCTCCTTCGGGTGCCGAATTCTCCTTTCTGCACAGGAGCGTCCCTGCCCTTAGTTGAACTTCTTTGGGACATCCTCACGGTCAGCCCTGAGGACCCCCTATGGACCCTGAAGTAGAAAACAAGATATGGTAAGAACTTACCTTTTGTTATCTTACCTTTTTGTTTCTACGAAGTCCACAGGGCCCCCGCCCTGACGCACCTGGCTTCATACGGGCTGTGTTGCTGGTCACCGGTTTTCCGTTTCTGTGAGGTATGGTTTCTCTCTGTTTCGTCTCCTCCGGCCTTGGTTGCTTATCAACTGAGGTGCCTGTGGCTCGGGGGCGGGGTATAGAGGAGGATGGCCCCAAGTGCATCCTGGGAGCAGCAAAAGCTTTAACTGCGTGGTGCCCGTGGATCCAGATCCAGCTATACCCCAAGGTCAACCCTGTGGACCCTTTGTTATATCTGTTTCTACGAAGTCCAAAGGTAAGTTCTTACCATATCTCTTGTTTTGCGGGCCTGGTGCAGGCCATGCCCCTCTGTGTGATGTCACAAGAAGGCGGGGCCACAATCATCAGTGACAATACCCACAGCACCCTCAGGAACTGTAAGGGCACCGGGATGACTGTCTGAAGCGTCCTAAGGATGCTCCAGTTGGCACTTCTGCAGGGTACCATTCTAGGCACCCTGCTAGCCAGATGAGGCTAGCAAAAAAACCTCAGAGGGCCAGTCCAAATGATTCCATGGGCCTGAGGTTCCCCATCCCTGCGCTAAGGCCTTGAATAGACTGCTGCTGGCTGCAACGCGGTCAAGTGATGCTTCTTCATCAGACCTTTTTTCCTGTGGGGGGATATTGCCGGTCCTGTGGATTCTGACTATTTAACTTTTACAGTATATACTTGTGTTAAGGAGTTGAGGCTTTGATACAGGTAGTGTGGTATTGTATATTTATAATGAGGAAGATCCAAAGTCTGACCAGCTGCCTTTTCAAGAGTAGAAAGTGACTATTTTCAAGCTTCACCTCAATTAGATGATATGCTGAGAAGCATGGGTTCATCCAGATTGGAATTTTCTAGCAATACAGAACTTCCTATAACTTAACCCTGTCTGATATTGGCAAATTGAAACCCCACTAAGGTGGGGGCCACTATTGTTAGACTCATTTGTTTTCCAGGTGGTGGTGCTTTAAAGGATTAGTACAGATAAGGCAACGGAGGTTACGTTGACATCTATTTTTAAAGCAGCTAGGTCATCTTGGCTACTTTTGGCTTCTTCCTGGGTCAATATGGTATTAGTAAAAATTGGCTGATCGGTTTGAAGGGTTTTTTTTTCCTAAAAGCCAATACTCTGAGGTGGTCAGGGTTAATAGCCCTGTGTTCCCAACTCAGGCTAGACCAGCCAGAATTAGTCAGGATGCCTACTCTGGTGCAACTGTATTGGGAGCGTGTCTGTTAAATTTGGATATCATTGGAGTTCCAGTTCAGACATTTAGCTGATGGAAGTCATTTCAAAGGGCTATATTATAGGTCTCATATGTCCAGCCTCAAGAATATTCTTTTTCACAAACTCTTAAAGTGTCAAGGCTTATCCCCCAATCCAGTGAGAGAGTTGGAATTTTATTCCTGCCACCTCTTCGAAAACCAGATGAAATACACTAAGTTCAATATTGAATCATTGTGTACGGCTATCAGTGCAATGGAAGAGGGGGAAGTTTATGGCATTATAGGCCTCTTTGATGCCTATCTCAGTGTATCAATATGGGAAGGTTATCAATCCCTTCTAAGGTTTGCTGTATTCTCCCAGTATTTCCAATTCTGATATAGCCACTGCTCCAAAGGCTCTCGGTACTGATGGCTATTATGGAAGTGTTTCTCAGATACAAAGGGGTGACTTTCATCCCTTTAATTAAACAAACTTCTGATTAAAGCAGAATGTCCAGAGATCCTGATGGATCGTGTTTTCGCTAGACATGTCCTGAAAGAACATGGATGGATTGTAAATACACCTAATCAAGTTTGATTCCTTCTTAATTGAGATTGTTTTTAGAAATGATGTTTGACACCAGACTACTGATGAAAGAACCTTGTTCTCTTGGAGAAACACTCCGTTTCCAGGCTGGGTTCTGTTGGATAAATTGACACCATCTCTTTGCTATGTACAGTGTTCGAATATGGTGGTGACTTCCAGTTGCTTAATTTGTGAATGTTCTAGTTGTGGAAAAAGTGGAACAAACTTATGTTCACCTGAGCTCTTGGACGAACTTGCGTCAACAGCCTTTTTCTCGGTCAGTCTTGTGGTTGCGGAGAAGCAATATTACATACTGTACCTAAATTTGGGACTGGTCATTTGTAGCTACAGACGCCAACCTCAGAGTTTAGATGGCTGTGGTGGGTCGTCTGTTCTAGTGGAGATGGGCTGAAGAGTTGCCTACTATTAAATGTACTAGAACTTTGTACAGCATACAATGGTGTAATTAGGACAGAAAATATTTTACAGGAAAGTGCTCCAAAAACTCAGTTAGACATACTACAGCAGTGGTATACCTGCATCATCTGGGAGGAACAAAGTGTGTTCACGGCATGAGGGAAATTAACAATCATAAATTATTTATAGGAGCGATGTACACCTGGAAGGCAGAACATCTTGGCTGATGGGACATACATTTGGGAGTGTTCACTACACCCAGATATTTTTCAGAAATTGGTAAACTTATGGGGATAACCAGTCATAGATATGATTGTGTCTGGGTGGAACAATAAGATGGGTAGCTACAGCACCAAAACAAGACGCAGGAGCACTGTTGGATGCCTTGGTGTTTCCTTGGCGTTATAATCTAATAAATCATATATACCCACTTGTAGCGAGGTTACATATAGTTATAAAAGAAGATGGAGAAGATGTGGCTCCAGATTGGTCCATGAGGGCCTGGTATTCAAATTAGAGCTGTCAGTATGTCCAGGAGTTATGGAATATTCCACTAGGTGAGGATTTATTAAGTCTGAGCCTTTCATCACATGGGTTTACCACAGAGGCTTTGATGGTACAGTTCAGGGGTGGCCAATCAGTCTGAGGCAAAGAGCCAAAAAATATATGTACTCAAGCGATAGAGCCAATATTAGGCGCGTGGGCAAAAATGTGGTGTGGCCTAGCTGTCTCAAGGCCATGCCCCATTTTTGTGCGCACGCCTTTGGTATAACATTTGCAGGAGCATGACCTTCTGTCACACCTCCATTTTTAGTCATGGTGGGGGCGAGCCCAGGACATTGAAAGTACGCATTTTACATAATCTTCCCAATATACATTTTTCACTGTTGATGTGAAAGAAAATGCCAGAGCAATATAGAAAACATTGAAATGGCCATGTTCGCATAAAATACATATTGAATCCAGAACCACATAAAATACATTGAGAATGCCAGTGCCCTCCAGTAGTTGTGCCCCATATGCAGGGCCCTCCACATGTGGTGCCCCTTCTGCAGGGGCCCCAGCACTAGCTCCCCCTCTACGCCCACACCCCTATGAAGAAACTTGCCTTCATGCTGGCACCGCTCCATGCTGTCAGGGCTCCCGTGTCCCATTGTCACTGCTGCTGCTTCCGCCGCCTGCTGGATCTAACTGGATCCAGGAGACGCGTGGGCTCCTCGCATCGCGGGTGACGTCAATCGCACACTGCATCACAGTGATCGCGGTGAGTGGAAAAAAATTGTGGGTCCCAGGGACCCCTCACTTAAAAAAATTGGGGTCCTACACCACTTTTTCTGGGTCCCATTACAAATTATGGGAGTTGAGGGCAGGCACCAGTTGGGACTGTGCTGGGGGGGTATATAGCAGCTGGGGTAGAGGGAGTTGGGGTAGAGCTGTGGGTAAAGGCAGGGAGAAGTTGGGGTAAAGCTGCAGCTATAGGTGAGTAAGGGCAGGCAGGGCTGGGGGTAGGGAGGGTTAAGTGCAGACAGTTGATGCAACAGTGCTGGGGGGCATGAAGGGTACTAGGGGCAGGTTGTGTGAGGGGCAATGGTATATAGCAGCTGGCGCAGTACTTGGGGGGGGGGGGGGGGGGGGGTGTATGGTGGGGTTAGTGGCAAGCAGTACTTGGGGTAAGGAGGGGGCGAGGGTAGATAACAGCTGGGGCAGTACTGCGGGCAAGGAGGAGGTTATCGACAGGAAGTGCTGGATGTAGGGAGTGGCCAGGGTAGATAGCAGCTAGGGCAGTACTGGGGGGGGGGGCAAGGAGGGGGTTTGGGGCAGAGTTGGGTCAGGATAGCAGCTGGGGCAGCACTGGGGGTAGAGAGGGGGCAAGTGTAGATGGCACCAGGGGCAGTATGGGAGGCATATATGGGAAAAGAGTTGTTAGCAGCTAGAGCAGTACTGGGGGCAAGGAACAGGTTAGGGGCAAGCAATACTGGGTGTATGGAGTGGTAAGGGTAGATAACTAGGGCAGTACTCGGGGGCAAGGAGGGTATTAGGGGCAGGCAATGGTTAGGATTGCAGTTGGGGCAGAACTGAGGGTAGGGTGGGGGTAAAGATAGACTGCACGTGGGGTAGTTTACCTCATTGTTTTTGCTGGGAGCCCCCGGCCGGGTCACTGTTACAGCTTCCTCCTGTCCCATGCAGTGTCCACCTTCCCTGCCTCCTGTGTGCAGAGCGCTCAGCTGGCTGAAGGAGCGCAGGCTGCCGGAGGGTTCCGGCACCACGACTATTCTGCTGCCCGATGGACGCCGTGCGCACAGGCTGTGGGGGAGATGCTGCGCACACAAGATGGGGGAGTCGCCGCAGCACAGCCATTGGCTGGGGGAGACACCGCAGCACAGCCATTGGCTACAGCAGCACAAACAGACCCAGCGGGTCCTACAGGACCCGATCAGTTTTAAAATCTGGGTCCCCAGTTTGCTGTAGCGCGTATTTTGCGTACCCTGCATTACTGGGAACGCTGGCCTCTGATGCGATCAGAGGCTTCTTTAGTCTCTGATGACTTTGCAGACCAGCGTTCTCAGTTCTCATGGGGGGGTTCTGCCGAGCCAGGAGCCGCATTAGAAGCTCAAAAGAGCCTCATGCGGCTCGAAAGCTGCAGGTTGTTGAATCAGCGATTCTAATGCTGAAGGTTTTTTCATACTCTTTTATGTCCACAAGACATGGAAAACTTTTTCAATCAAATTATCACTCTGCATCAAAAACTTGTGTTTCCCGATGTGAAGAGAACATTCCATAGTACAGTACTTGGCCTTTCCAGATTTCTTGTTTTTTTTTCTTCAGGAAGTACTAGTTGCTGGTTTGAGTCTAGGATCTTTAAGGGTACATGTTTTGGCATTGTTTATTTTCAAAGGAAAATATTCCAATTTTTTTTTTTTTTTTTACCGAGCTGTTCAAATCTTACCTCCCATGTAGGCATCTGGTTGTTTCATGGCACCTGAATAAGGTTCTCAGCAGAACCGTTAGTTGGTTGGAGGTGTTTCGACCTGGAAAAATATTTTTATTCATTTATTTTGCCCATTGCCTCAGTGAGCAGTTTCTGAAATTAGCGGGCTCTCTGAGATCACTCTTCCTTATATTTCATAAGGGTATGGCAGTCCGAAGGACTAAACCTTCCTTTGTGACCAAAGTGGTCTCTAGTTTTTCTTTTGCATTAAGAGATTGTAGTCCCAACTTTTTCCTAAGGAACGTCCAGAGGATGAAAAGGATTCCATGCATCTTTTAGATGTACCTTTTAAAGCTTAAGATTTGTGCACTGACCTGCCTTATATCGTATGAGTCACTGTAGAAATACTGGCCATCCTCCAAACAGAAAATCACAAGATGGATAACTGATTTTATCCACCAGGCTTATATGGGTGTAAGGCTACGCGCTCCAGATACTCAAGACACGTTCTACCAGATCAGTATGGGCCTCATTGGCTGTGTGGCATATCTCTGTGGAATAGCTATGCAAGGCTGTTGCCTAGTTTTCCTTGCATACCTTTTCAAAATCTTATAGGTTTGATCTGTTTGCATCAAGGGATGCTTTGTGTGGAAGATGCTCTGCACTTCCCATGTGCGCTCCCATAATTGGTTGCTTTAGGAACACCCCAAGGCTCTAGCATCCCTCCATGGACTAAGACATCAGGCTTTTTTTTACTAAAGTTAAATATCTTTATCTGACTCCACAGGGGGTACTGGACACTCAGTAGTGTTTCGTGTTCTCTTCTGTGTTTTTGTATGTATTTCCTCCTCTCCCTCATATAACTCCATTCTGTCTTTTTGGGCTTTGTTGGGCTACTTTCTTCTCATTCTTCCCCAAGGTTCCAGTATGGCACATGGAGTCAGAATATTAAATTAGGATTTTTTTGTTAAATCTTTCTCTATGCACCTTTTCTGCTTTACACTTGCAGATTCTCTTGCACAAAACACACACAACCGGTGAAAATATTACAATGATACAAAACCCTTAAGTTTCTATCACCTGATAGTCAAGTTACTGCTTCAAATTAATGGTGCCGTATTGTATGACTGAAATCCAGGGAAAATCTGAAAGATTGCTAGATTACATGAGTCCATTTTATAATCCTTTAATTTAAATGCATAACAAACAGCATTTTTATAGCAGTTGGCACCAATATTGTAAATATCCTACTCTGTAAAGCTAAAATGAAAATATAGCTGGCACATAATTCTATATTTGTAGACCGCTCTTATCATATTGGGCAGTAAAATGGAACATTAAATAATGAAGTCATCTTTTTTAAACATTCCTGAAACATGAACAAGCTGTTAAAAGCATTGTTTGGGTTATTTTATATTAAGTAAGCAATTTGAGTGTTACCGGCCAGTTGCGTATATTCTTTCACACTGATCTAGTCTCTGCAAAAAATCACATGGACCTCATGCCCAATTGTGAAATACCACGGGTATGAACGCTCCCGTTACTGGTGGTATTCAATAAAAGAAAAAAATGCACGTGGGGAAAAAGAAACCCTACTTACTGGTCCATTAGTTTCCAATGGTCTCTGGCTCCGGGTCATCTCCCCTCCATCTTTGCACTGGGGAGGGGGCAGCTTGGAGGGGAGTTTAGTTCCCCCTGCGGCTTCACACACACCATATTTGCACACACCGCTGCTGCAGGAGACCGGGTACTGACACTGGAGGGAAAAGACACCGCTTTGGAAGCTTTTCTCAGTAATTAAGCTAGTTGGAAACTTAGTTTCTTAGTCATTAGGAGGGGTGCCGCTGGGGTCCCAGAGTATTTTTCTTGAAAGTATGGATTTTAGGGAAAATTTGTCATGCTCTGGAGGTGCGCAAAATAAAAAAACCTCCTGATGCTCAAAGAATCAAAAATCCTGCACCTAATTGAATAGCAAAAATCCCGCACCTGCAGGAAAAATCCTGCAGGTGCAGTATTTTTGCACCGAATTGAATATGCCCCTTAAGCTGGGCATACACGTCCAGATAAAATGCCTGTCAGACCGACAGACATTTTATCTGGCAGCATGCCAGCCGCAGATGTCCGCGGCATACCCTGAGATTTCTCAGTGTATTAGCCCGACATCTGCGCTCCGCCCCCAGGGGGAGGAGACATTTCCCTGTTCTTTCCGTGGGACGGAGTACAGGAAATGTCTGTCGGGCGCGGCTGGGCATACACAGCCCGATGCGGCTGACTGTTTACCTGTTAAATATTTCATCTAACGGGCATGCTGGACAATCTGGCATGACAGACCGAGCAATATTTAACCCTCGCTCACCCGCACACACGCTACAATTTTCGGGGCGATCCGTGGATATCGGGCGGATCGCCCCGATAAATGTAGCGTGTATGGCCAGCTTAAGTGGTAGAATCTTTCATGACCTAAATGCTGCAGACAAGGTAACAGAATTAAGTTTGTGGGAGGTGCAGGAAAGATGTTAAAGCTGTGCAGCTTTAATGTTTAATGGAAGCCATTTGTATTGGATTGGAATGATCTTTTGTTGTTTTTATTTGAACATATATTTTCCTTTATGCACCTTTGCAGGAATTTCAGACCCCCACTGTTAATGTAAAAGACCGCTTCACACAAAAAACTCCAAACTCTGCACCGCAGAAATGGTTAGATAGAAGTTGGAGACAAACTGCAAGTGGTGGTCTGCGTCACACCCCAACACCATATAAACAGGATGCCATGAGTGCTGCACGGATGCAACTTGCACAACAGGTTTGGATCTTTTACTGTAAACACATGACAAATACATTCCAGAATGCAAGTATGAGGGTGAGTGCTGAAGGCCATTGCCTAATGAGTGAATCCTTAGAAATTATAATGGCAAAGCTGTGTCCTAAATATCAGAGCTGCACGCATTGTTTACAAACTTAAAACTTCTTTAAAATAACCCCACACATTTTTTGTATATGTGTGAAAAAGCTAGCTTGCGTTCTTGAACTTAATACTTTTGTGTATCAGAAGTTGCATACTTTGGTCATACACCTATCCTTTTTGCGCAAGATGACTGGTGACTTAAGCGGCCCATACTCTGTGCGATCAGTCAGCCGTTCCGACTGGTTGATTTTGCTGCTATATCGCACCGTATATGGGCATGATATCAGAGTGCGTGTACCTCTGGGGTCGTACATCGCACCCACAGATCTTACTGCAGGTTCAGTTGATCTGGGGATGCGATGTGCGATCCCATGTAGCGCCATGCGGGGGTAGGGACGAGCCGGCTTATGTCGGACGTCTGAACCGCGTTGCATTTTGCATATCGTACCGTGTATGGGCCACTTTAGATTCCCCGCCGCGGGTAGCCATTCTCATACTTGCATACTTTTTTCCCTGAGTTTTTATGTCTAATGCTGGGTACACACTGACTGATATATTGGCCGATCAATTGATTGGCCAATATATCTGCTGCATGTCGGCCAGTGTGTACCCGCGGTATGTCTGTGAACGGCGCCGTTCAGACATATCACATTGGCTGTGCTGCACAGCCGATGGACAGATATGTCTGTAGACCGCCCGTACACACACCGCCGGCGCGGGAAGGGGGGTGGGACACGCAGCAGCATGCAGATGATGGTCGTTCAGTGTGTATGAACAACCATCATCTGCAGATATATCGCTTAAGTGTGTACCCACCTTTTTAGTTGCATAAAAATTCGCTTATTGTGTACTAGGTACTTGGGTTTGGTTTATTTGACATAATGGAATTGGTATAAACTTGCAGATTGAGACGCGTATTTTAAAAAGTTGCATGATGAAGCCAAGTTCAGCGTTCCCGCTAGGCTGTTTTAGAGGGGTGCCGCGCCCTGCACTATTTCTAAAGGGCAGAAAGCACCCTGCCCTCAGCAGTGCCCTGCTAAAAAAGCCTGCAGATGCCATGCCCACCCGTGGGTCGCAGTGTCCCATCGGTGGGGAAATCTTCGGTGTAGCGGTCACCATCGGGGAATGGATGCATGGGGACAGCCCGGCATGTCTGTTAGTGCCGGGCACGCTCCCAAGAGTGACAAAAAGGAGAAGCATCTTAAAGATGACCGCCTTTTCATTGGCCACACCCTTTTTTTGGGGCGCACGCAGGTGTACGGAGCCCTGCCCGCTGCCGGTCCTAGAGTGAACACTATAAGTTGCAAAGTTTGTGGCTCACAAAATGTGGTTACATGGTTTTTGTCAGTCTATCCTCTTAACAGAAAAATAAGTGCAAAACACTGGGTGCGTGCTTAAAGTTAACGCCAACAGGCACAATTGGTAAGCTGTAATTTATTACACTAAGCATTAAAATCAATCAATAATCATAAAAATGATGACCAATAAATAGATCCTAGCGGACAATATAAGTAAAATGGGGTATACACATTTCTACTTCAGGGTCCATAGGGGGTCCACAGGGTTGACCTTGGGGTATAGCTGGATCTGGATCCATGGGCACCACGCAGTTAAAGCTTTGCTGCTCCCAGGATGCACTTGGGTCCGTCCTCCTCTATACCCCGCCCCGGCCACAGGCACCTCAGTTTTAGTTGGTGCCCGGCCGGAGTCGGGTCACCCTGCACAGTGGGGCTGCATAAGCAGCCCCTAAGCTTTATTCTTTATTTAAAAAAAAAAAGATGATTTTATTTTTACTGCTTCAGAGCGGCAGCATCAGACTGTCCATCTGGACGTCTACGCTGCCGCTCCAACAGCCCCGCTGGCGCTGCGACGCCGGTACTGATCCGGGAATCGCAGCGGGACCCCGGAGTCAGTACTAGCGTGGCTCCGGGAACTCCCAAGGACTGCTGCCGGACTGAAGGGGCCAGGTAAGCCGCGTGCAGCGCTGTCAGCGCTGCACGCGGGGAAAATGCAGTCTTCATGCCGCCGGTCTCTGGGGACAGACCGGCGGCGCTAGTAGTGGCGGCGGGCTCCCCCTCTTCAGGAATACCCCGCGTGTCCGCTGGCCCCCGGGGTGTAAGTACCGGCGGGGAACCGGCTTCCCCGGGGGGTTTAGTACTAGCAGGGGAGGCAGCCTTCCCTGCTTCAGCGCTCCTCCCCTCAGCCCAGCGCGCCTTCTCTCATGTGTGCTGGCGTCGCTGGGCTGTTATCTCTCGGCCACTCCTCCTCAGAGCTCTCCGGCGGCTATCTTCAGGCAGCATCGCAGAGCTCCCAGGCAGGCTTCCAGTGGACCAGTCCCCCTGCGTACCTCTCCCCCTGCAAAGGACAGTGTTCACAGCGCTATAGCCCTCCCAGACACTGAATCTGGGAGGTTGATTGCCCTCCCAGACACTGAATCTGGGAGGTTGATTGTAGCGGAAGGTGCAGTGAGTATAACTTCTCTGCATGGTATGTGACTTTTTGCTAGTGCTGCTGTCTGTGCTTATTTTGTACTTACTGTCAGCTTTTTACCTATCCCTTTCCTTCTCCAACGGCCCGCAGGTGCGTGGGGGAGGGGTGTTCTTTCTGTGTACCTCACTTATATAAATCTACGTATTTGTGAGGTCCGTCACATACTGCGGTGTGCTCCTCAGTACCATATTGTGGGCTGTTTGGGTTGCATACTTGGGAGTGCGTGGGTGTTATACGCCTTACCTCGTTTCGGTGAGACACCTTTTTTTGCAAAAAAATTTGTCATGTCTGATGAGGGGAATGAGCGCTCCGAGGCTCCTGTGTTGTTTTCCTGCCGACGCTGTTCGGCAGGGGTTGACGGGGCAGATTTGTCTCAGGACGGTCTGTGCGGGCGGTGCCAGTTGGTACCTGGACCCTCTAAACCCCCGGTGGCGCAGGATCCTCCGTGGGCAATGTTTACGCAAGTGCTGGCGTCAATCGCGGACCGACTTGCGGTCCCGACTGCGGCCCCTTCTAGGGCGTTGCCCCAGCCTACCATGCCCCGTTCCCCGGGTGTGACTCGTCTGGTGCAGTCTCCTCCCGGGTCTCAGACTGTAGGTCCTTATGCGGGTTTGCCGGTATACGTGCAAACCCCCATGGTGCCGCAGCAGTCGATGGTACCTTTTCAGGGGTATCCTCAGGCAGTACCCCCGCCTTGGGTGGACGTCCTCTCCAGCTCTGTTCAGAGTCTGGCGGCTTCGTCATCGGCTTTTCAACATATGTTGCACAGTGATTTGCCCCCACGGCATTCCGGCTTCACTGGCGGCTCAGTTCACGGACACGGACGTGTCTTCGGATGACTGGGAGATCCATGAAGACTGACTCGGATGCCGGGGCCCAGGAGATGGAGGCTGTCTTCCATTAATGTGCCGGCATTGGTTAGGGCGGTGCGGGCCAACCTTCACATTGAGGAGGATGTGCCCGCCCCCAGGTCAAAATACCCAAATTTTATAAAGGCCAAGGTAGCTTCGACGGTTTTTCCCCTGTCCGATCAATTGACGGATCATATGGCAGGGGCCTGGCAGTTGCCCAGCAAGAGGATCCAACCGCAGAAGCGGTTGGCTTCGAACTATCCGTTTCCGGAGGCTCATTGCAGGAAGTGGGAAACTCCTCCTGCGGTGGATTCCCACGTTACCCGCTTAATTAAAAGCGCTACGCTGCCTTTGCCGTCGATCTCCTCCCTGAAGGATCCCACGGACAGGAAGGTGGAGACTTGTTTGAAGTCTATCTACTCTCTCTCGGGGGCTGTGGCCCGTCCGTCCATGGCAATCTCTTGGGTGGCTAAGGCCATCGAGAGCTGGGCCAATGCTTTGGAGGATACCTTTCCGGAAGATGCTCCGGAGATCCAGAGAGCGTTGATAGGTCAAATGAGGGATGCGGCTTCCTACATTGGGGAAGCATCGTTAGACGCAAGCCTGCTAACCTCTCTGGTGTCGGCTGCAGCTGTGTCGGCGCGTCGGTCCTTGTGGCTGAGGTCTTGGAGAGCTGACGCTGACTCTAAAAAGGGACTGGAGGCCTTACCTTTTAATGGGGAGTTGCTTTTTGGTCCAGACTTAGCCAGAGTGTCCACAATTTTGTCCAAGTCTAAATCAGCCTTCCTCCCTTCGGCTTCTGCTCCTACCAAGGTACGGAGCTCTGCTTTTCGGTCCTTTCGGGTTCAGGGCAAGGCAAAAGGTCAGTCCTTCCCGAGGCAGTCGACGACCAAGGCCGCTTCTAAGCCCAAGAAGCAGCCCTGGAGTGCCAGGCGCCCTTCATCCAAGCAGGAAGATAAACCTTCTGCCTGATGGGACGGGCCTCCCTCTGGGGGACCCCAGAGTGGGAGGCCGACTTCTTCTATTTGCCCAGTGCTGGCACAATACCACCACGAATGCCTGGGTTCGAGAAGTGGTCTCCCAGGGGTACGCCCTGTCTTTTCGGCACAGACCGCCCCACCAGTTTTTCTGCACGAGTCCTTTACAGATTCAGGAAGCTATAGAGTCCTTGCTGACAGCAGGGGTCATTGTTCCCGTTCCTCAATTACGAGGGACGGGGTTCTATTCTTCTGTTTCTGGTGCGGAAACCCAATGGTTCTCATCGCCCTATCCTCAACTTGAAGTCTCTGAACAAATTCCTCAGAGTTCCCAAGTTCAGGATGGAAACGTTACGTTCCATCATTCTGGCGATGGAACCGGGGGATTACATGGTGTCCCTGGATATCCAGGACGCCTACCTCCATGTTCCGATAGCACCTTCGCACCAGCGATATCTGAGGTTCGCTATCCTTCAACACCATTACCAGTTCTGGGCGCTACCCTTTGGTCTCTCCACGGCACCGAGGGTGTTCACGAAGATTATGGCGGTCATGGCCGCACATCTTCGGAACCAGAATGTACGGCTACTACCGTATCTGGACGACCTCCTGTTGCTGGCGAGTTCCCCCGGAGGTACTGCTTCATCATCTCCACTTGACGGTCGCTTGCCTGCAAGCGCACGGGTGGCTGATAAATTGGAAAAAGTCCTCCCTGATTCCATCTCAGCGGATGGTTCATTTGGGAGCCCTGCTGGATTCTCGGCAGCAAAGGATCTTCCTGACCCCAGAGAAGGTCTCCTCCCTGCAGCTGAGGATACACAGTTGCCTGAGCAGTTGCCGCCTGTCGGTCCATTCGGCTATGAGGGTTTTGAGCTCCATGGTGTCAACATTCGACATGGTGGAATTTGTCCAGTTCCATTCCCGGCCTCTGCAGGGGCTGATTCTATCGGAATGGAACGGGTTACCTCACCGGATCCGCTCTCAGTTGCTGGTGTTGTCCCCGGAGGTTCGGCAGTCTTTGGCTTGGTGGCTTCAGACAGCTCATCTGGTCGAGGGGCGTCCCTTTTGGATCCCGGACTGGGTCCTGCTCACGACGGATGCCAGTCTTCGGGGTTGGGGGGCAGTGACCGGCTCGTTGTCACTTCAGGGTCGTTGGTCTGCGGAAGAAGCTCTTCTTCCCATCAACATTCTGGAACTGCGGGCGGTTTATCGGGCCCTGCAGTCGTCCGGTCCCGCTCTTTACGGACGGGCGGTTCAGGTGCAGTCCGACAACGCCACCATGGTGGCGTATATCAACCACCAAGGAGGAACTCTAAGTCGGTCAGCAATGTCGGAGGTATCTCGCATCCTTGCTTGGGCGGAGTGTCACATTCCAGCGATCTCGGCAGTCTTCATTCCCGGAGTCCTCAATTGGGAGGCAGACTTCCTCAGCCGTCACGACGTGCATCCCGGGGAATGGTCGCTTCACCCAGAGGTGTTTCAGCTACTCGTGGACAGGTGGGGGCTGCCGGAGCTGGACTTGATGGCCTCCCGTCACAATCACAAGTTGCCCGTTTACGGGTCAAGGACAAGAGACGCAGGCGCCAGTCTGGTAGACGCGCTGTCGGTGAAATGGACGTTTCACCTGGCGTATTTGTTTCCGCCGATATCCTTACTTCCTCGGGTTCTGCGGAAATTCAAGCAGGACTGCGGCACGCTCGTGCTGGTTGCTCCGGCGTGGCCCAGACGTCCTTGGTACTCCGATCTGAGGTGTCTCTCCATCGACGCTCCGTACCTTCTTCCTCAGCGTCGGGACCTGTTGTCTCAAGGGCCCTGCCTTTACCCGGATCTGGGTAGGCTGTCTTTGACAGCGTGGCTCTTGAGACAGCCGTCTTGAGGTCTAGGGGTTTCTCCAGTTCAGTCATTGGTACCATGCTTAGGGCACGCAAGCCTGCCTCCGCACGGATTTACCACAGGGTGTGGCGCACTTACTTTCAGTGGTGTGAATCCAGAAACTATGATCCTCAGGTGTTCCGGGTTTCCAGAATCTTGGAGTTCCTTCAATCAGGTTTGGACCTCGGCTTACGCCTGGCCTCTCTGAAGGTTCATGTGTCTGCTTTGTCCGTGTGGTTTCAGCGATGGATTGCTACACTACCGGATGTTCACACCTTTTTCCAGGGTGTTCTCTCCCTTCGTGCCTCCTGTGGCTCCTTGGGACTTGGCGGTGGTGCTACGGGTCTTGCAGGGTCATCCTTTTGAGCCTCTTGAGGTGGTGGACCTCAAGTGGCTGACGTTCAAGACAGTTTTTCTCCTAGCAATTGCTTCTGCCAGGAGGGTGTCAGAGTTGGGGGCGCTTTCCTGTCGCCCTCCTTTTCTGATTTTTCATCAGGACAGAGCGGTGCTCCGCACTCGTCCTGAGTTTTTGCCCAAAGTGGTCTCGAAGTTCCACATTAATCAGGAACTTGTTGTACCAGCTTTCCAGTCGCCTGATCTTTCAGCTGGTGAGGCTTCCTTAGATGTAGTCCGGGCACTTAGAATCTATGTGGATCGGACTGCTTCGGTTAGGAAGTCAGATTCTTTGTTTGTTTTCTTCGGTTTTCACAAGAGGGGTTGGCCTGCCAACAAGCAAACGTTAGCCCGTTGGCTTCGTTCCGTTATTTGTGAAGCTTATGCACAGGAGGGTTTACCTGTGCCAGCCTCTGTTAAGGCTCATTCCACTCGTTCTGTGGGTCCCTCTTGGGCTGCTAGACGTGGCGCCTCCGCTGTTCAGCTGTGTAAGGCGGCCACTTGGTCTTCAATTCAAACGTTTTTGAGGTTCTATGCGTTTGACACCTTCGCCTCTCAGGATGCATCCTTCGGGTGCCGGGTACTCCTTTCAGCACAGGAGCGTCCCCGCCCTTAGTTGAACTGCTTTGGGACATCCCCAAGGTCAACCCTGTGGACCCCCTATGGACCCTGAAGTAGAAAACAAGAGATATGGTAAGAACTTGCCTTTGTTATATCTGTTTCTACGAAGTCCATAGGGTCCACAGGGCGCCCGCCCTGACGCACCTGGCTTCAAATGGGCTGTGTGGCTGGTCACCGGTTTTCCGTCTCCCATTTCTGTGAGTATGGTTTCTTGTGTGTTCCAGTCTTCCTTCTCTCTGTTTAGTCTCCTCCGGCCTTAGCTGCTTACCAACTGAGGTGCCTGTGGCCGGGGCGGGGTATAGAGGAGGACGGACCCAAGTGCATCCTGGGAGCAGCAAAGCTTTAAATGCGTGGTGCCCATGGATCCAGATCCAGCTATACCCCAAGGTCAACCCTGTGGACCCTACGGACTTCGTAGAAACAGAGATAACAAAGGTAAGTTCTTACCATATCTCTTGTTATCCCACTTGCATTTATACACAGTCAGTCAGTAAGTTCACCTCCTTAAATGCAATTAGCAGCAGGGAATAGGATTGCACAACACTCCTGAGTATTAATCATACACCTGTAAGGAAAAAATGTTCCAGAAGAATATATAGAGCTGGAATAATTCCACTGGTCCGGTTCCTTAGCTTGAAGTCTCACTGCGATGATATTTAGTGTTAAGACACAGGGTATGTACCAATTCTCTGCAGTAGCCATTGTTTATCTTATGGTAGAGGTCAGCCGGCAACGCTAACAATTCAGACGCATATTTGTCCAGAGAGACTTCTTCCATGCTATAATGTATCCTTGCAATTGGCAAGCAGTGACTCCGTATGTGCCGCAGTGTGATATAGGGGATCACAGACTGCCTGTCCTTACAGTCAGCAAGCAGTGACTCTGTATGAGCTGCGGTATAATGAAGAGATCGCAGACGGCCAGTAAACCGCTGTCATGCGTCTCAAGGTGTACAGTGGTAATTGTGCAAGTCCATAAAGCAAAAGGGTCTGCAGGAAAAACACTGACACGTTTCTCTGTCTTTATCTGGTGACTGTTTCCTCAGAGGGTAGCTTGGATAAAGATGGAGAAACGTGTCAGTGTTTTACATCGGGTAAGAAAGGCCGTCTGCGATCTCTTTATTATACCGCGGCTCATACCAAGTCACTGGATACTTTTCAATATATAGGTGCGCCCTAATTGAGAATCAGGGAGATTCTTACATGTTTATATCCTCTTAACAGCCATGCAAGCTGCTGCAGATAATTAACCCTCATTGCATCTACTATAATTATGTAATTTAGACATGGAGTAAGTTTACTACTTTTTTTTTTTCCTTGCTGTGTGCATGGTTATATAGTGTATAGTGCTGTTGTTCCTATTTTTTTTTCCTTAACCACTTACAATAGATTATACTATAGGACTGGTTAAATGTATTGTTTCATTGAGGTGGGTGCTTTCATATGAGAGCACAAAGTACATTTATGCCTTCATAGTACCCATAATGTATTTGAATGTGGATATTTTTTGAGCTACAGTAACAGCTATTGCTGTACTTGGTGAATGAAGACTTCATATTTCATGTGACCTGAAAACTGATAGTGGTAAGATTAAAGGGAATAGTGTTCACAATGCAGAGTGTACGCCTATGTTCTGCTTCATGTTCCTTATACTAAAAACGGGAGACTGATACACAGATAGATGTCCTGTTCTTTTCTGTTCTGGCTCTCCCTAGATCAATAGTGCTTTCTGATGACCGGAACGAACTGAGAGAAATCGTAACGGACAGATACGGAGCAAACACATTTTTGTTTACTGTTCAGCAGATGTAGATCTTTCCTTGTCTGTCATTATACCATCATTTTGTTTGGTAATAGCTTGTTTTCCTGTGTATATGTCTGCCTATGGTATAAGGTCTGCTCTAGCATGTCCTATGAACTGTCATTAAGAATGATGGGATTTTTCTTCCAAAGTATACAAACTATCTCCGATCCAGCCAGTCCACTCCCCCATTTATTTAATTCATGTGTATTGATCTGTGACCTAAGGTTTTGGCTTTGAAGAGTTTCCTTACTTCTCAAAACTGTTAGCTCAATTCAAGGTAGAAATTATCTGGAACATGCCTTTGTTTCATTAATTGGCTGGATTAATACCGTTAGGATGAATCTGTTGCCGTGACACTTAGTTTTGCTTCAAACCTCACCGGCCTCCCCCTAAATTGCCCCCCCCCCCCCTCCCCAATATTCTTAAATCATTACTTTAGAATGCATATGGCAAACACGACGCACAATATTACAAGGACCTATCTCTGGAGGTGGTCTAGGTGTCCCAGGGGTCTATGTACTAAGCCTTGGGAGCTGATTGGTTGGATCTTTGTTTCCATCCACTTTCCCTCTAAAGCTTAATACATATGGGGAGATTCAGCAAGGATCGCAATTGCAAAGCTGCACGCAGGCTATTACGTCCTTGCTATTATGTAAATGCAGCATTAGGTGTATGACACACCCCTGCTGCATTTGCGATCCCAGCACTGGCACGGAGGTTGCAGGTTGGGATCACCATCGCAACCATCGATGGTGGACGGCGCAGGATCGCCAGCCAGCTGTGTAAGCCTCAGCTTACTCAGACTGGCCGGCTTGCGAGCCCAGGACACTGCGTCTGTCGACTCTGGGTTTGCCACTTTCACGGAAAACTGGGAGGAGGTGTGCCCATTTCCGGGAACGGCTGCCACCTCCACACCACCCCTTAAATGCCTCTGCCTGTCAATCAGGCAGAGACCTAGGACTGCTTGTAACCATGCAGGACCCATTCTGCACACTCGCAGAATGGGTCCTGCGCATGCGCAGATTCCCGATACTTGAGTGCACTGCTGAATCGGGCCCATAGACCCCTCATTCTTTAAACTTTTATTACATAGCGACCCGACTCCCCCCAATGTGTCATATGGAGTCATCCGAAATCTAATTGTGTGGGTTTCAACTGGAAGCCTGGGTAAGCATTCCATATTCTCCCTATTATGGCTTCCCAGGTTGAGACTATCTAAAGCAGTGCTGGGCAATAAGTGACTCTCCAGCTTTTAAACTACAAATCCCAGCAGGGCATGCTGGAATGTTTAGTTCTAAAACAGCTGGGGGGCACGCTTAACCATCCCTAATCCAGTGCTTCCCAAACTTTTTTTGAATCATGGCGCCCTAGAGTATCAGCATTGTTTTCACTGAACCCTAAGTTTAACTTTGTTGATTAAATTCAGAAAACAAATTAAAGTAGTAAAGTGAAGTAAATTGTGCTTAAATGTTATCATTGGGTGATGGTGAACAGGTTTTTGCTTTTGTTTGCCCACATTTACATTACATTGACCATAAATAAGTTGATTTGGTGCTGGACCAATACCTGAGACATCTCTACAAGTGTCCCGGGGTGCCAGGGCACACAGTTTGGGAACCACTGCCCTAATCTAAAGTCTCCTTGCATCATCCAGTTATATCACATGCTCTGATTATTCCAGTCTGCAATAAAATATCGCCCCCTCTGAGTCCGATAATTCCTGTTTTTAATAAACTGGAATTTCAGCCATGTGGTCACCCGTCCTTTTTTTAAACTGACATTCCAGGGAATATCCGACTACTGAATGAAGTTACCCATGATCTAGTCTTTCCCATATTCATAGGCCTACAAACTAAATTTGCTATACCACATAGATACTTTTATCAATATCTACAGCTCCAACCTTTTCATTTTCAGGGAAGTCACATATGATTGGCAGACTAACCATTTGTGAATATCTTATGAAGTACTAGGGGTCCAATATCCACACTGGTATGCAGGGCTCAATTAGTCAGATCTGAACTTAAAGATCCACATGAGCTGGCATGGGAGGCTGATTTTCAGGAGACTTTGGTATATAGGTCGCCTCAGTCATCAGTGTCCAATGTAGCATATAGTTCCAGAAAATGCTTATAATCCTCTATAGGTGGCATTATGTTTCCTCCAGACTAAATTAAAATGCATCCCACTGTGTCCAGTTTGTTTGCAATGTGGAATGGACATTGGAACATTTTTGCATATTTGCTGGGACTGCTTGAAACTGGCTCCCTTTTGGAACAAGATTAGATCTCTTGCCAACTCCATTTTTAGGTTTAGATATACCTTTCCATCTTGAGTACGATCTTCTACCACTAAGGAACATATTCAATTAGGTGCAAAAAGCCGTTTTTGGCGAAAGTTTTGCCGGTGATGTCATTTCGCCAGGCGAAACCTTATCCCTGTATTCAATTGCAAAGTCAGTGCATTGGAATCGGCAAAAGATTTTCCTATGAAAGCTGGCGGAAAAAAGTGCAGAATTGGGGTTTTGGGGTGCAAATTTGTGGTAACCACCCTGCACACTTGGGACAGCCCCCACAAAGGTAAACTGTCAAACATTTAAACAAAAAAAAAAACTAAACACCCCAAAAAAGTACTTTCAATTTGGGGGTAAAAAAAAATAGCGAAATAGACTCATGGGGCGTCCCTAAGTATGCCCCAGGTGTCTTTAAGATTGCAGGTGCTTGCGGCAGGTGGGATATTTAAGTTTTATAAATTTCACATTAGCAACTTCAAAATATGCTAGCACCCATTTTCATGTACCCCAAATTTGCCTGGACTAGTTATTTTGATGAAAAAATATTGCTTAATGCCATTCTTCACCACTCTTGCAAAGACGCTAATAGCAAGCAAATGAGAGAACTAAAGTACCCAGAATAGCTTTATTAGGGGTACTAGAACACCCCTATAGTGATCCCCTATGTTAGTGCAGCTTTTCGGGGGGTACAGGCTTTTCCCCATTTTTTGACAGGACTTTTCGCTAGTTCCAAATTCGCCGGGTGCCGCTTCCTAATTGAATACGAGGATAAGCGATGATGTGCGCGATACTTTTTTGCATGGAAAACAGCAAACTCCGGCATGCTAAAAGTACTCTACTTTTCGCGGCTAATTAAATATGCCCCTAAGTATTCCAGATGCCTCCCATAACCAACATAAATTGCTCAGGCATATGATAGTCACATGTCACCCAGCTGCAGCTTGGAAACACTCAGATGGCATATATGACCAGCATACTGTAACTCTTTCAAGAGCTTTACCAAGTTATGGGAACCTTGGACTTCACACTTTCAGGTTCCTCCAGCGTTCAGCTAACCTTTTTATCCTAGATTAATTGTTTTAGATACTGACTTGTTCCTAATGAAGATTACCTGTATACAGATATCTGCGGTGGGTCCAGCTGGGCGGTCTTTCCACAACCCTCTCCCTTCTCCTATATGGATGGCCACACCATTCCTTTCTCTTGCTCTTTTCGTTTACATTTAATCAGGATGGGCCTTTGTTTCCTATCTTCAACCTTGGATCTCATTATTGCTTTTAGAATTTGGCATAAGAATACTGTGTTACAGTTAGGCCAATATTCAATTAGCGGTGAAAAGTCGTAATCTACGAAAAAGTATCGTGGATGACGTCATTTTGCCAGGTGGAAAGTTTCCTCCATAATCAATTACAAACACTTTTTTCGCGTACGTGAAAATGCAATGTAATAGGCGAAAAAGATTCGCCTATGAATAGGTGTCGGAAAAAATGGCAAAATCTCTATTTTAGGGTGCGAAGGTGGGGAAATCACTCAGCACCCTTGGGATAGACCCCCCAAAGGATAACTGTGTCAAAAAAAACCTTTAAAAAAAGTGAGGCACACCGTAAAAAATTACTTAGAAAATGGTGGCGAAAGTGCAAAGTCGGGGTACAAACTTTCTTTAAACTAGCGAAATAGACTTTTGGGGGGGGGGGGGTGTACAAGTATGAGGGAGGTGTCTTTTTTTGGTTTGCAGGTGCATGCTTCAGGTTGGTTTCAAGTTGTTTGTTTTTTTTTTTTTGTTTTTTAAACTTTACTTTAGCGACTAAACCATTCTTGCACCCATTTTCAAGTACCCCAGGACTAATTTTCTTCCAAAAAAATCAGCAACGTGCTATTCACCACTTGTGCAAAGATGCTAAATACAAGCAATTGACACTAATGTCCCCCAATAGCCCCAATGAAGCTATTTGGGGTAATCTATATTGATCCCCAATATTAGTGCATCTTTTGGGGGGTGCAGGCTAGCGGGGGCGCACACGATAAGTTTCCGCGGCTAAAACACGTGAAGTCGGCAAAGTATTGTATGCGGATGCGAAACTAATTGATTACGGGCCTTAGTGGCTTATATTCATGTAGTTTCATGCTCCAGTTTGACTTTGGTAAGATGTTAACTTGGATTTCCATAATTGTGCTTGTTGTAGTTCAGTGTCAAAACTAGAGGTATGGCCTGATTCCTTCTTGTCCAACATTGCAGTGACTGGCCCATGAGGCCTGTGCTATGCATTACATAAGAGTTAAACGGGAAAAAAAATAGCCAAAAATATATAACAAAATATCAATGAGTTGGTATTAACTTACAAGAAAATCCTGAAAACTTGCCGTCTTCTCATAGGGTATGAAAAGTTTTAATTTTTTTCTTTTTTTTTTTTTTTTTTTTCTCTCTCAAATGCTCAGCTCTGCTGGTGTGATAAAACAGACTTGTTTGTACCTTTTTGTGTCTGTCCTGAATAAATCATTTTAATTTGTAAGCTTGGTTCTGATCTGACAAGTTTATTGTAGTGTTGTCTCTGTCTCCTGTCTCCTTTTTCAACTATAATAAACAAATCTTGACTGTTTGTGTTTTCCCCTGTGTTGTCTAGGTTGCTGATTACATCGTTAATGAATCTCCAAGATCAGTATCTGGACGAGGAATGGAGCTTGATGATTTAATTGGTATGCTAACATCTGATCCTTTCTTATCCAGAAAGGAGATTCCTCGAACTCCAGAAAACTTAAGTAAGTCCATTCTCATACTTTTTTTTTTTTTTTTTTTTTTTTAATTTGGATCCCAGAACTCATGCAACTTTAACCTGTATGTGATTGATATTTAGCTAGCATACAGATGTGTCCACATATCACTTTTGTGCAAGATGCCTGGGTAGAGATTCCTGTGCTTGTACTTTTTCCTGATTTTTGAGTGTTAATTCATTAATTGTATACGTAGCTAATAGTGTACAAGTACTGTACATTAGGATGAGTATATTTTATTGTAGAGGAGTTGGTATAAAGTAGCAGATTAAGCATAACATTGTGTGCTGCCAGTTGCTCATATAGGACTTCTGCCTTTTTGTCGTTTTACCCCGCTTATGTACTTTTTTTTTTTTTTTTTTTTTTTTCAAAAATTTTGCAATTTCATTTGCTTAGTGTACAAGACACTAATGGTGTACTAAATGCTTTAGGATTAAAAAAATATTTGCAGCAAAGGAATTGGTATAAAGTCACACATGGGGACGCATCTTTTAAAGTTGCATTGTGTGGCTAATTCGCAAAGTCCTTGGTGATTTTGTATGGTGAGATTTTAAGGTAGGTATGTGTGGATACATCTGTATTTAGTAACCAGCTATCCCTTTGTGCTTACTGTTAGAATATTAGCATTTATTTTCAGCTTTTTCTGCTCTGCTTAGTTACATTTGTAACCGCTTTAGTTTCAGATATCCGAACCTCATGGAGAAAAGCCATCCAAAGTGAAGAATTTTCCAGTGTCCAGTCCAATAGAAGAGCCATGCGTAGAGTCGACTGCTGAGCTGGAGTCTGCCCAGTGCAGTCAGGTAGACCTGAGCATGGCTTGCTTCCTGTCTACCTCTCATGTGTCTGAGCTGAATGAGTCACCTGACACAAGAATGTCTGCAAACGCTAGTAAGCCTGGCCTGCACCATCAAGTAAGCTTTAGTCAGAACACCATGCCTTTTTTGGCATGTGAAACCAACACCGCACAAGAAGACTTTGTCCAATTAATGGATCAAGAGATTTTGAAGACTTCAGTGTCGCCTTTTGTTGAAAAGAACCAAACTTTTATATTTGGAAACCAGCCCTCTAAATTAATGGACAACACAATGCTTATATCTGCACCTAGTGAAGAAAATTCTTCTGCGCAGACAACTCTTTCATGGAATTCCTCTAACATCGTAGATTATAGCAATAGTTCAGACAGTCGTGAGGTAATTCAATTTGGCATTCAACATGAAACTCTTCCAGAAGGTGTTGGGAACATAAGTCTTAACAGCACGACTAGTGCAGAGACTTCTGAAGCAGACAGAGACCACAAGAAAGTACCAAGTGAGGACCCGCTCTTGGACAATACTGAGAGTAGTTGGAAAACTATGGAGCGTAAATTGGACATTGATTCTATACGCACTCGATATGAAGCTCTTAAAAGGACCCTTTTTACATCAGATAAGAGAGATGGTGAGCACACCCCTTTGAGAGGAGTTGCTAAGCACAAATCTGAGTCAAGTCTTCTAACAGACTCTGTAAATCTGTTTAGTTCTGTAGACAAAGGATTAACACGTGTAATGACTCCATCACCAAAAGGGAGAAAGCTCTCTCTCCCACAGCTGATATCATTTTCTCCAAATGATGAAGGGCTACATGCCAAGACCACAGAGGAGTCGGATGTATTTCATTCACAGTGTGAGTTTTATATATGTTTTTTTTCTTTTTAAAACCAGCACCGACAGATTTTGCATTTCCTGACTTAAAAAAAAAAAATCTAATTCGATCACTGGTCACCAGTGATCGAGGCTGTGGAGATGTTACATTAAACCTTCAACTCAGACTCCTCTCTTAATATTGTCAAACTCTGTCGTAAATGGCATACTAGTAATAGATTTAATATAGCAAAATGGAAGTACAAGGCATTTCCATCACCACCGGGTATATTGGTCCACTTCGAGTGAGCATAAAATATATTTCTACTTCAGGGTCCATAGGGGTCCACAGGGTGACCTTGGGGGTATAGCTGGATCCTGGATCATCGGGCACCACGGAGTTAAAGCTTTTAGCTGCTCCCAGGATGCACTTGGGTCCAACCTCCCCTATACCCCGCCCCCGAGCCACAGGCACCTCTGTTTAAGATGGTGCCCGGCCGGAGTCGGGTCACCCTGCGGGGGGGGGGGGGGGGGCTGCAGGAGCAGCCCCCTAAAGCTTTTTTAACTTAAATTTATTTATTTTTTGACTACAGTTTTTTCTTTTTCTCCAGAGCGGCAGCGATGGGCTGTCTGTACAGACGCCCACGCTGCCGCTCCTTCTCCCTGCTGGCGCCGCGACGCCAGCACTGAACTGGGGATCGCGGCGGGGGAAGCCAGAGTCTGTACTAGCCGGACTCTGGCTTCCCCCGGGACTGCTGCCGGAAGACGCAGGGGAGATCAGGTAAGCCGGGCACCGCTGATTAGCGGCGGTGCGCGGGTAATTCCTTTCATATGCAGTCCCATGCCCCCGGTCTAGGGGACAGACCGGGGGCGCTAGCGGTGGCGGCGGGCCCCCCCTCTATCGGAGGCATACCCCGCCAGACCACTAGACCACCAGGGTAATTAAGCGGCAAGCGGGATGCCGCAACCTTGGGGGTTAAAGATGCTAGCCAGGGGAGGAAGCCTTCCCTGTCAGCGGCTCCTCCCCTCAGCTCAGCGCGCCTTTCAGCTAGTAGTCTGGCGTCGCTGAGCTGCAGCTACTCGGGCCACTCCTCCTCTGAGGTCTCCAGCGGCCATTTTCTTACTGGCAGCGTGGATACTCTCAGGGAGCACGCGGACCGGTCCCCCTGTGTACCTCTCCCCCGACAAGGACAGTGTACACAGCGCTATAGCCCTCCCAGACACTGAATCTGGGAGGTTGATTGTAGTGGAAAGGTGCAGTGAGTATATCTTCCTGCATGGTATGTGACTTTTGCTAGTGCTGCCTGTCTGTGTCTTTTTTCTACTTACTGTCAGCCTGTACCTATCCCTTTCCTTCTCCTACAAGCCCTACAGGTGTGCGGGGGAAGGGTGTTTCTATTGACCTCACCTATATAGATCACGTATTTGTGAGGTCCGTCACATACAGTTGTGTGCTACACGGTGCCATATTGTGGGCTGTTGTTCAGCACACTGGTGAGTGCGCACGTTTTCTTCCTAAGTCATGTCTGAGGAGGAGATTGAGCACTCCGGGGCTCCAGCATTGTTCTCCTGCAGGCGCTGTTCTGCAGGAGTGGATAGGGAGGATTTGTCACAGGACGGCCTGTGCGGACGGTGCCAGGCGGTCCCTGGTACGTCTAAACCTCCCATTTCGCAGGAGCCACCATGGGCGATGTTTTCCCAGGTGCTGGTGTCCATCGCGGACCGTCTGTCGGTCCCGACTGCCGCCCCTACTAGGGCGTTGCCCCAGCCTGCCATCCCCCATTCCCCGGGTATCCCACAATTATTGCAGACTCCCGCGGGGTCTCAGCCTGTTGGTCCCTATGCGGCGTTGCCAATGTATATTCAGTCCACCCCTGTGGCACAGCCGGCTGTTGTGCAGTTTCAGGCTCCTGTGACAGCTCCTCCACCCTGGGTGGATGCGCTTTCCCACACTGTCCAAGATTTGGCGGCAGCATCTTCGGCTTTTCAGTCGATGTTGCGCAGTGACGTGCCCTCCAGGGCGTCTAAACGCTCAGTCATGGCACAGGCTGCGCATCTTTCGGATTCTGAGGGGTTCTCGGATGATGGTGAGGTACAGGATGACTCAGCCTCAGATGCCTCAGTCCAGGAGGTAGACACTAAGTCTTCCATCAATGTGCGGGCTCTGGTTAAGGCGGTGCGGGCTATTCTTCTGATTGAGGATGAGGCACCCGCTCCCAAGTCAAGGTATCCTAGTTTTAAAAAAGCTAAGGTTACTTCTACAGCGTTCCCCTTGTCTGATCAGTTGACTGATCACATGGCGATGGCCTGGCAGACGCCCAGTAAGCGTTTCCTGCCACAGAAACGCTTGGCGTCCAATTATCCATTCCCGGAAGCGCCTTGTAAGAAATGGGAAACTCCGCCTGCAGTCGATTCCCATGTAACACGCCTCATCAGGAGTGCTACTTTGCCATTGCCGTCTATATCCTCGCTGAAGGATCCTACGGACAGGAAGGTGGAGACTTGTCTAAAGTCTATTTATTCTCTCTCAGGGGCTGTAGCCCGGCCGTCCATGGCCATCTCCTGGGTGGCCAAGGCCATTGAGGGGTGGGCCAACGCCTTGGAGGACACGTTTACGGATGAATCTCCGGACGTCCAGAGGGCGTTGTTAGGACAGATGAGAGATGCCGCCTCCTACATTGGAGAAGCATCTTTGGATGCTAGCCTGTTGACCTCTAGGGTTTCGGCGGCAGCAGTGTCTGCTCGTAGATCCTTGTGGTTGCGGTCTTGGAGAGCAGACGCGGATTCAAAGAGAGGCTTGGAGGCCTTACCTTTTAATGGGGAATTACTATTTGGTCCGGACCTGGACAAAATAGTAGATACCCTGGCAAAATCCAAGTCAGCCTTCCTCCCTTCAGCTACTACACCTGCTAAGGTCCGGAGCTCGGCGTTTCGTTCCTTTCGGGTTCAGGGCAAGGCAAAGGGTCAGTCCTTCCCGAGGCAGTCCGCACCCAAGACCGCCTCAAAGCCAAAGAAGCAAGCCTGGAGTGCTAGGCGCCCTTCTTCCAAGCCAGAAGATAAGCCTTCTGCGTGATGGGACGGGCCTCCCTCTGGGGGACCCCAGAGTGGGAGGCCGACTTCTTCTTCAATTCGCCCAGTGCTGACACAATACCACCACAAGTCCTTCTCAGGACAAAACCAAGGCCTTGCAGGTTCAGGAAGCCATAGAGGCCTTGCTGACGGCGGGGGTCATTATACCCGTACCACAGTCTCAACGTGGGATGGGGTATTACTCTACGCTGTTTCTGGTGCAGAAACCCAATGGCTCTCATCGCCCCATCCTCAATTTGAAGTCCCTGAACAGGTTTCTCAGGGTTCCCAAATTCAGGATGGAAACTTTGCGTTCCATCATACTGGCGATGGAACCGGGGGATTATATCGTCTCCCTGGATATCCAGGACGCCTACCTCCATGTGCCTATAGCAACATCGCACCAACGGTTTCTGCGGTTTGCTATTCTCCACAACCACTACCAATTCAGGGCTCTACCCTTTGGTCTCTCCACAGCACCAAGGGTATTTACCAAGGTGATGGCGGTCATGGCGGCTCACCTTCGGAGCCAGGGGATACGGTTGCTACCGTATCTAGACGACCTCCTCTTGCTGGCAAGCTCCCCGGAGGTACTGATCCAGCATCTCCACCTGACGGTCGCTTGTCTACAGGCGCACGGCTGGTTGATCAACTGGAAGAAATCCTCCCTCATCCCATCCCATCACAACGGATGGTTCATTTGGGGGCCCTGCTGGACTCTCGTCAGCAACGGATTTTTCTGACTCCAGAGAAGGTCTCCTCCTTACAGCTGCGGATTCACAGTTGTCTGAGCAGTGGCAGAGTGTCGGTGCACTCAGCGATGAGTTTTGGGGGTCCATGGTGTCGGCATTCGACATGGTGGAGTTTGCCCAGTTCCATTCCAGGCCCCTGCAGGGGCTGATTCTTTCAGAATGGAACGGATTGCCACACAGGATCCGCTCTCAGATGCTGGTGTTGTCCTCGGAGGTGCGTCTGTCCCTAGCCTGGTGGCTGCAGACAGCACATCTCCTGGAGGGGCGCCCCTTTTGGATCCCGGAATGGGTTCTGCTCACGACAGATGCCAGTCTCCGGGGTTGGGGGGCGGTGACAGGCTCCTTGTCACTTCAGGGTCGTTGGTCGGCGGAGGAAGCGATTCTTCCCATCAACATCCTGTAACTGCGGGCAGTATACAGAGCCCTGCAGTCGTCCGGCACCGCTCTTCACGGAAGGGCCGTTCAGGTGCAGTCAGACAACGCCACCATGGTGGCGTACATCAATCACCAGGGAGGGACTCGCAGTCGAGCTGCGATGTCGGAGGTGTCCCGCGTCCTGGCTTGGGCGGAGCGCTATCTTCCAGCTCTCTCGGCAGTTTTCATCCCAGGAGTCCAATTGGGAGGCAGACTTCCTCAGCCGTTACGATGTGCATCCCGGGGAATGGTCGCTTCATCCAGAGGTATTCCAACTACTCGTGGACAAGTGGGGGCTGCCAGAGCTGGACCTGATGGCGTCCCGTTACAATCACAAGCTGCCTGTGTACGGATCAAGGACAAGGGACGCAGGCGCAAGTCTGATAGACGCGCTGTCGGTGAAATGGCTGTTTCAACTGGCTTACTTGTTCCCTCCGATATCTCTGCTGCCTCGGGTCCTGCGCAAGTTCAAACAGGACGGAGGCACACTGATCCTGGTGGCCCCAGCGTGGCCCAGAAGGCCGTGGTACTCCGATCTGCGGAGCCTGTCCATCGACGCTCCGTACCTCCTACCTCAACGGCGGGACCTGTTGTCTCAGGGGCCCTGTCTTCACCCGGATCTGGGTCGACTATCTTTGACGGCGAGGCTCTTGAGACAGCCGTCCTGAGGTCTCGGGGCTTTTCTAGCTCCGTTATTACCACCATGCTGAGGGCGCGCAAGCCTGCTTCCGCGAGGATCTATCACAGAGTGTGGCACACTTACTTTCAGTGGTGCGAGGCCAGAAACTATGATCCCCAGGTGTTCCGAGTTTCGCGTATTCTGGCTTTCCTTCAGTCCGGTTTGGACTTAGGATTACGTCTTTCTTCACTGAAGGTACACGTGTCTGGTCTGTCGGTGTGGTTCCAGCGCAGGATCGCTGCTATGCCGGACGTACACACCTTTTTCCAGGGTGTTTTGAGAATCCAGCCTCCCTTTGTGCCACCTGTGGCCCCGTGGGATTTGGCGGTGGTTCTTAGGGCCTTACAGGGTCCTCCTTTTGAGCCCTTGGAGTCAGTGGAGCTCAAGTGGCTAACTTCTAAAACTGTTTTCCTCTTGGCAATTGCTTCTGCCAGGAGGGTTTCAGATTTGGGGGCGCTTTCTTGTCGTCCCCCTTTTCTGATTTTTCATCAGGACAGAGCGGTGCTTCGCACTCGTCCTGATTTCCTGCCTAAGGTGGTTTCCAGGTTCCACATTAATCAGGAAATTGTTGTACCAGCCTTTCAGTCACCTGATCTTTCGGCTGGGGAGACTTCCTTAGACGTTGTAAGGGCACTCCAGGTTTATGTGGACCGGACTAGTTCTGTGAGGAAGTCGGATTCTTTGTTTATCTCCTCTGGTTTTCACAAGAGGGGTTGGCCTGCCAACAAACAGACTCTAGCCCGTTGGCTTCGTTCTGTTATTATTGAGGCTTATATGCAGGAGGGTTTACCTGTTCCAGCCTCTGTTAAGGCTCATTCCACTCGGTCCGTGGGCCCTTCTTGGGCTGCTAGCCGTGGCGCCTCTGCTGTTCAGCTCTGTAAGGCGGCCACCTGGTCTTCCATTCAGACCTTTTTGAGGTTCTATGCGTTTGACACCTTTGCCTCTCAGGATGCATCCTTTGGGCGCCGGGTTCTCCTATCAGCACAGGAGCGTCCCCGCCCTTAGTTGGACTGCTTTGGGACATCCCCAAGGTCACCCTGTGGACCGCTATGGACCCTGAAGTAGAAAACAAGAGATATGGTAAGAACTTACCTTTGTTATCTCTGTTTCTACGAAGTCCATAGGGTCCACAGGGCACCCGCCCTGACGCACCTGGCTTCATATGGGCTCTGTGACTGGTCACCGGTTTTCCGTCTCCCATTTCTGTGAGTATGGTTCTTGTGTGTTCCAGTCTTCCTTCTCTCTGTTTCGTCTCCTCCTCCGGCCTGGGCTGCTTACCAACTGAGGTGCCTGTGGCTCGGGGGTGGGGTATAGGGGAGGTTGGACCCAAGTGCATCCTGGGAGCAGCTAAAAGCTTTAACTCCGTGGTGCCCGAGGATCCAGGATCCAGCTATACCCCCAAGGTCACCCTGTGGACCCTATGAACTTCGTAGAAACAGAGATAACAAAGGTAAGTTCTTACCATATCTCTTGTTTTTTGAATAAAATGTCTAAACAAGAAAACTATATGCTAAATTCCAATGAAAGTAAACCTACAACAAACTATGTGAAAGTTAAGGAGAAAAAAAAAAACTAAAGAAAATGTTTTGGGAAATGAGCATTAAGCTGGCCATAAATACTGTGCCATATGCGATGGGGCAGCCGACATATCTGACTGTCCCTACACACGGTGCGATCGGGTGGCCGACTGCCCGATATGCTGGCTACCCCACCCGCATAGCGCTGCATGGGATCGCACATCGCATACCCAAATTGACTGTACCTGCAGTAAGATCTGGGAATGCGATGTACAACCCCACAGGTGCGTGCAATATCAGATATCGTGCCTATACACGGTACGCTATAGCAGCCAAATCTTACCTGTCCGTCAGATTGGCTGATTTATCGCACTGTGTATGGATGCCTTTAGAACTCCTTTACATGGGTAAATGCAGTCACTGATTCTTATGTTTAGTTTACAGCTAGAGCCGGTACACCTCTACCGACTTCGCCTAAAATCGTCTTCAACGCCACAACCCTAGTTATAACTTCTTTTTTTTTGGTTATATTTGTAAATTGAGAATATTTAATTGCGCTAGTCTACTTTCATAAAACAGCCACTTAAAAAAAATCTTATTGTCTAAAGTTTTTGGTCCATAAAATACGTTTTGCTGCTTGTTCTAGAATTTTGTACATTTCTATTGCTAACTCAAAGCTCTTACACACAGTGGGACTTTACTAATGTGTACACTATTTCCTACTTGCTATTTGCAGTTAATGATTTCTCCAATGTTAGTTTAATCTCCATCCAATTGGAGGTAATTGGAGTCTTGAGGGTATTTGACACTTAGCAGAGATATTAGCACTCTTATATATTTTTTACAGACTTGAAAACTCCCCCTTCTAAACAACTACCTTCCAGTAGAGCGGCATAAAGTGACTTTAACAGCATCGTTCTTTGTATTACTTTTTAACCATTTCTGTTTAGTGGTAACTTAAGAGCCTGAAGTAGGATTGTAGAGCTACTGTGGGTCCCCATAATTGTTGCCGAAGGCAAGTTTCCAGCTGGTAGGTAGACTGAGACTAAACCATGGTTAGGTTTTTTTCAGGGGCTGACCCCCTGGCAGTGGGTGCAGTACCTCCTGGCACTGCAGGAGCAGTGTCAAGTTCTAGACATTAAGCACAGTCAGAACACTGACCCTGTCTTTGAGCACAATCCCAAAGTACTGTGCAGGGCCCTTCTCACTAAAAACACAATCTTTTTGGCTGGCTCACTGTTAAAGTAGCCTGACAAACTGATGAGCATTCTAGGATCTTCATCTTTCACTATCTGTCCACATCTGGAAGAAAGGTTCTAGATTGTGGGCAGTATTGTGTGATAAGGGCACTCAGACTTGCTGAGATCTGTGGCAGGTTTTTTCTTTCTCCATGATTGGGCACGATTCTATTCAACGCGATGTAAATAGCGCCGGGAGATAGCTCCCGGAGCTATTCAATTCATCGCTATGTTAGGTCGGGGAAGGCTCGTTATCGTGCCTTAAACAGGGTGTTTAGGCGCGATAACGGGCATTCCCCGACCTAACTTCCCGGCGCGAGGTTATTTTCCAGGCGCGAAGGGCAGAAAACAGCCTCGCGCCGGGATTTTTGTCGGATTTCTTCTCTCATCCCCGGAGGGATGAGAGAAGAAATCATTAGTCGGACTTGGCAGCGCGGTGTATTGAATAGCTCCGGGAGCTCACTCCCGGCGCTATTTACATTGCGCTGAATAGAATCGTGCCCATTGTGTTCTATAGCTGTCCTGTACCTTTTCACTTTTTTGCCAGATAAATAGTGCTATACCATATGTGTACCTGAGCTTTCTGCTTGCCACAAGTATACAAAAGGTTAGCAAGGGTCAAAAGCTTTCAGCTGTGGCAAACTTCATGAAAGGAACCCAAGTACACGCTCTGTAATGGGGATAGTCAAAATGCTGACTGCCAGGAAGCTGTCTGACTAAATACCGACGCAGGACTAAAGACAGGCGTCGAAATCATGCCGCCCGTCTATCCTGACGCTGGAATCTAGACAGCTTGCTTCCCGAACAAAGGTGCGCCTGGCAGTTTTAGTGCTTAGCCGCGGGGGTGAAGTTAGGTTTAGGGCCCCCCTGGGGAACTTTGGGTTAGGCACCACCCTGGGAGGGTTAGGTTTAGGGTGCTTGGGTTAGGTTTAGGCACCCCTGGTGTGAGGTTAGGGTTAGGCACCACTAAGGGAGGGTTGAGAGGGGAGGGTAAGGGTACTTACCAGCCACAGTCAGGATCTTCAGCTTTCAGGCTTACGGCGTCGGGATTTAGTCAGGATGCTTCCCGGCCGTTGGCATTTCTTACCCAATCCCTGTAATGACTTACTTGGTATAGAAACCTGGCTATGTCAGCATAAGGCCTCCCCCTTTTCTGAGAGAATGTTGGAGGATGCTCAGCCATTGCTAGTTCCAAAGTGCTTCAGGCCTGGGGCACATCAATCTCTGCCATCTTGCCGGGCGCTCCACTTTGTAAAATTCTCCCGCTGCCCGGTTTTATGGCACAACAAAGTTGCATTGCATGGATGCTTCATATGGAAATGTCAGGGCAATTGACTTATTGTCAGTGCCAGGCGACATTGCTCTGGAGGGCAGACCAAATCACTCCCTCAGTATAAAAGGAAAACTGCCTGGTTGCCGGTGGGTATAGTCACCAGTGAACAATGAAGAGGGGACTGTGCAAGTCCAGTCTCTGCATTTCAGCGGCTGCGTGTTTCTTCGTGCTGCCTTCTGTAGCCAGTAAGTGGGGCAGTATATCTGTGTTCACCCAGTGTTACTGTGTTGCCAGCAAGTGGGACCGTGTCTGGTCAGCTCTTACATGCTTTTAAGATAAATTACTTACTTGAACCTGTGGAAAAAATTTTGTTTTGCTCATAAGTGTGTATTTTTTTTTTTTTTTTTTACCTTTCCAAACCCTTCGAACTCAATTTTCTACTTCTGGCGCCTTAGGGATCCGCAGGGATACCTTGGGGTATAGTGATAGAGGCATCCGGGCACCGCGAAGTTATTTTTTTTCTTTCCAGGATGCACCTGGCTTCCCCTCTATACCCCGCCTCCCAGCCAGAGGCTCCTCAGTTTAGTGTGGTGCCTGGCCAGAGTCGGGTCAACTCTCGCAGTGGGGGCTGTTTAGAACAGCCCCTGAAGTTTTGCAGCATCTTCTGAGCAGTCAGTGCGGACAGTCCAGCGGACGTCCGCGCTGCCGCTCCGTCACCACACCGGCGACGCCGGTACTGATCCGGAGATCTCGCTTGGCCATGCCTCCTATTATATCTATATCTATATCTATATTCTATTATATCTATATCTATATTCTATTATATCTATATCTATATTCTATTATCTATATCTATATTCTATTTATATCTATAATCTATATCTATATTCTATAATCTATATCTATATTCTATAATCTATATCTATATTCTATAATCTATATCTATATTCTATTATATCTATATCTATATTCTATTATATCTATATCTATATTCTATTATATCTATTATCTATATTCTATTATATCTATATCTATATTCTATTATATCTATATTCTATTATCTATATTCTATTATATCTATATCTATATTCTATTATATCTATATTCTATATTCTATATCTATATTCTATAATCTATATCTATATTCTATTATCTATATCTATATTCTATTATATCTATATTCTATTATATCTATATCTATATTCTATTATATCTATTATCTATATTCTATTATATCTATATCTATATTCTATTATATCTATATTCTATTATCTATATCTATATTCTATTATCTATATTCTATTATATCTATATCTATATTCTATTATCTATATCTATATTCTATTATCTATATCTATATCTATATTCTATTATCTATATCTATATTCTATTATCTATATCTATATTCTTATATCTATATTCTTATATCTATATTCTATTATCTATATTCTATTTTATCTATATTCTATTTTATCTATATTCTATTTTATCTATATCTATATTCTATTTTATCTATATCTATATTCTATTATCATTATCTATATTCTATTATATCTATATTCTATTATATCTATATTCTATTATATCTATATCTATATTCTATTATCTATATTCTATTATCATTATCTATATTCTATTATATCTATATTCTATATTCTATTATCTATATTCTATTTTATCTATATTCTATTTTATCTATATTCTATTTTATCTATATTCTATTTTATCTATATCTATATTCTATTATCTATATTCTATTATATCTATATCTATATTCTATTATCTATATTCTATTTTATCTATATTCTATTATCTATTATATCTATATTATCTATATTCTATATTATCTATATTCTATTATCTATATTCTATTATCTATATTCTATTATCTATATTCTATTATCTATATTCTATTATCTATATTCTATTATCTATATTCTATTATATCTATATCTATATTCTATTATATCTATATTCTATTATCTATATTCTATTATCTATATTCTATTATCTATATTCTATTATCTATATTCTATTATCTATATTCTATTATCTATATTCTATTATCTATATTCTATTATCTATATTCTATTATATCTATATCTATATTCTATTATATCTATATTCTATTATATCTATATTCTATTTTATCTATATTCTATTTTATCTATATTCTATTTTATCTATATTCTATTTTATCTATATTCTATTTTATCTATATTCTATTTTATCTATATTCTATTTTATCTATATTCTATTTTATCTATATTCTATTTTATCTATATTCTATTTTATCTATATTCTATTTTATCTATATTCTATATTATCTATTATATCTATATTATCTATTATATCTATATTATCTATATTCTATATTATCTATATTCTATTATCTATATTCTATTATCTATATTCTATTATCTATATTCTATTATATCTATATCTATATTCTATTATCTATATTCTATTATCTATATTCTATTTTATCTATATTCTATTTTATCTATATCCTATTATATCTATAATCCTATTATATCTATAATCCTATTATATCTATAATCCTATTATATCTATAATCCTATTATATCTATAATCCTATTATATCTATAATCCTATTATATCTATAATCCTATTATATCTATAATCCTATTATATCTATAATCCTATTATATCTATAATCCTATTATATCTATAATCCTATTATATCTATAATCCTATTATATCTATAATCCTATTATATCTATAATCCTATTATATCTATATACACTCACTCTCACACATATATAGAATCTGTATATACCTGATACGAGCGGTACGCTTGGTTTTTACCATAGAGGAGAATGATACTCCTATATCCAAGCAGAATTACTGCTACCATTTTTCCTTCATCTGATCAACTAGTGGATCATTTGGAGGTAGCATGGGAAACTCCTGGAAAGCGTTCCAGCCGGAAGGACGCCTGGCTCGCGTGTATTTGTTTGCAGGGGAGTATTTCGCCACGTGGGAATCTCCATCTGTGGTGGATTTGCATGTCACGCGCTTGGTCAAGAGCGCGACTTTGCTTATGCCTTCCATATCTTCCTTAATTGATACTACAGGTAGATAGGTGGAAAATTGCCTGAAGGCCATTTATTCCTTGTCGGGTGCTGTGGCCAGGTCGGCTATGGCTATCTGCTCTGTGGCCAGAGCTATGGAATCCTGGGCAGACTCCCTGGAGGAGTCCCTGTCTTCAGCAACCATGTGACTCTGGTGGGCAAACACTGATTCAGCCGCATATATTAATGAGGCTGATTTGGATGTTAGTCTCCTATGCTCAAGGGGTTTGGCGTCCGCAATTGCGTTTCACTGTACTTTGTGGCTCCGCTCCTGGAGAGCAGATGCAAACTCAACTCTACCATTATAAGGCAAACCCTCCTTAAAGTCCACTTTGATTGCTTGTCTGCTTTGAGTCCATTCCTGCCGGGTCACGAACTGTCCTTTTCGGCCCTTTAGGGCCCAAGGTAAGGTTTAAGAGTCAGTCATTTCCTAGGCTAACGGCCCCCCCAAAAAAAGAGGACTGGCAAGCCCAAGAAACAGGCTTGGAGCGCATGGCGTCTGGCTGTAAAGCCCGACGACTAGTACTCAGCATGTCGGGCCTGGAGACGTGTCTCCAACGAGGACAAAGCCTTGCAGGTCCTGAAAGCAGTACATTCCTTGCTATAAGCATGAGTCATTGTACCTGTCCCAATGTCGCAAAGGTGACAGGGATATTATTCAAACCTCTTTCTGATGCTCAAATGACCTATCCTCAATCTCGAAACCCTACGCTCCATTATACTGGTGATGAAAACGGGGGATTTATGGTATCCTTGGATGTCCAGGATACATGCCTGCATATCCCGATTGCATCTTCGCACCAACGGTTTCTCAGACTTGCTATACGGCAACAACATTCCAGTTTTGGGCTTTAGCCTTTTGGCGCCTCAACGGCCCCTCGGGTGTTTACAAAGAGTATGGCGGTATTGGCATCCCATCTGTGACTACAAGGGATCCGCCTATTACCTTACCTGGATGATCTGTTGGTGCTGGCAGGATCTCCAGAAGCAGTTCTCCACCACCTGCAGCTTACCATCTCGGTGCTTCAGTTGCACGGATGGCTGATCAATTGGAAGAAGTCATCATTGACTCAGTCTCAGAGAATGCTGCATGTGGAAGCCCTCTTGGATTCACAACAGCAAAGGATCTTTCTGACACCAGACAAGATCTGTTTTGCAGATGCAAATGTCTCCAGGGTAGCAGGGTGTTCATTCACTCAACAATGCAACTACTGGGATCCATGGTATTGACCTTCGTCATGGTGGAGTATGCCCAGTTTAATTCACGACCTCTGCAACTGTTAATCCTCTGTAGGTGGGACGAATTACCTCAGCAGATAAAAGCACAGATGATAGTGCTCTCGCCGAAGGTCTGGTTGTCTCTGGTTGATGGCTACAGACAGGGCATCTCGCCGAAGGGCACTATTTTTGGATCCCGGACTGGACTCTATTGACTATGCCAGTTTCGGGGTCGGGGTGTGGTGACAGGTCCACACATTTCAGGGTCAGTGAGCTGCAGAGGAGTCTGCCCATAATTCCAATATATTGATTGGCAGTACAGTCTTCCGTGCCTTGTTGCAAGCCGGACTCGCACTTCAGGGGAAACCTGTGCGAGTACCGTCAGACAACGCCACGACAGTGGCTTACGTCAACCGTCAAGGAGGAACTCTAAGTCACAGAAGTGTCCCGCATTCTGACATGGGTGGAAGGCCATCTTTCAGCCATGACTGCAATGTTCATTCCTGGAGTCCTCAAATGGGAAGCAGACTTCCTCAACTGGCACAACGTACATCCCGGGGAATGGTCTCTTCACCAAGAGGTGTTTTCTACTCCTAGTGGAAAGGTGGGGCCTTCCAGACGTGGTCCTCATGGCCTTCCGACACTATCGCAAACTGCCAGTTTACTGGTCCAGATCAGGCGCTCTCCTGGTAGACGCTCTGTCGGTCAAGTGGACCTTCCAGGTTACCTCTTTCCTCCGGTGTCCCTTCTTCCTTGAGTACTTCGAAAGTTCAAACTAGTATGTGGTGCGATCCTGCTGTTGGCTCCAGCGTGGCCTAGAGGACACTGGTATTCAGTTCTTCAGAGTCTCTCAATCAACACTCTGTTGCTGTTGCCTCAACGTCTGGACTTGTTGTCTCAGGGTCCTAGCTTTTACCCGGAACTGGGTTGTCTGTCTTTGACGGCGTGGCTCTTGAGACATCTCTCCTAAGGTCGAAAGGTTTTTCCAGCTCTGCGGTTAACACCATGCTCAGTGCTTGGAAGCCGGCTTCTACAGGTTTTACCACAGGGTGTGGCATACCTACTTTAAATGGTGTCGCCTTAGAGGGTCAATTCCCAGATGTTTCGGCTATCCAGGGTTCTGGCTTTCCTATAGACT